>PYUH01000271.1:1136050-1224157 GCA_016808085.1 Suaeda aralocaspica
TCTTAGCACAGATCGAGTTTCAACATGGGATTTTGTTACTAAGGAATTCATTGATTAATACAAAGATAACATGGAATTCCAAGTCACACTCTGAGAACTCGAAGTGCTAAAACAAGGAGCTGATGAAGGGTTCACTACCTTCTTCACTCATTATAGGGAAAAAATGACCCATTTGGTCCAAAAAACATCTGATGCTGAATTAGTAGAAAGGTTTGTAGACAACCTGTCTGAGCCTTAACAAGTACATCTCAAATATCAAGGCATCGACTCCTTCAAACGAGTGTATGATGTCGGGATCAAAATTGAAAATGATTTATTGAAAAAGCAATCGAAGCCCCAGGCTTATAAGGGGAACTACACCTATAAAACGGGTGAATCTTCCAAAAATAATGATGTGAATGCTTTAGAAACTTCTCGTCCAACTCCATCAAAAATAAAGAGATGGCCTCGAGATAGAAGATTCACTCCTATCAGCATGACATATTCTCAAGCTCTTGATAGACTTCAAAGCCAAAATGCTTTACATCCAATTGCGCCAACTGCTGACCCACCAGAGGACAAGAGAAGCCCAAAATGGAATGCTAATTCATGGTGCAAATACCATAGAGAGAAAGGGCATGATACTGAACAATGCTCGGTCCTCAAACATTTTATTCAAGACATGGTTGAAGACGGGCGTTTACCTTTACCTCCCAAGCCGAATAATATCACCAATCCTTTTGGTGGATCGTCTATTCTGGCTATTGATTTTGTTAGCGATAATTTCGATCCTTCTAAATTTTTCACTTCCAATAATGATAAAGCAATGGAGGAAGTATTATGCTTACACGATCATTTATGTGGCATATGGGACGATAATGTTAAGGATACTTATATCACCAACCTCAATACAAACACAACTCTCGGGCTTAATCCAGAAATTATAAAAAATGATTGGTATCAAGATCCTACAGAAGTTGTATCTAATGTTCAACATCTTACTCGTTCCGGACGAGCTAAATAACCTGATAATGACAAAGGCCCATCTCAGGCCCAAGTCAACAAAGACTCAATTCCAGTCCAAACAAAGACTTGCTCATCACAAGCCCAAAATGCTAGTGAGAGGAACGATAATCCTTTCATTAAGCAAAAGCAAAAGACCAAAGCCGACATAAGCATTTGCCAATTGTTAGCTTCTTCTCGTGATCATAGGGTAGCTGTACTGAATGGACTTAATGCATTAAATGTTTCTCCTGACACTATCCCTGAAAATCTAGTAAATCTCTTGTCAACTGGACCAAAGAAAATGATTGGATTTTCTAAAGAGGATCTTCCCTTAGAAGGTACTACTCATAACAAGGCCCTTTACCTAACTGCTGGTATATTGGGTAGAAATGTCCCCTTGACAGTAGTCGATAATGGGTCAGCGGTTAATGTCTGCCCATTAAGAACTGCCAAGCATCTTGGCATAGAAAAAGAAGCATTTTCCCCATCACTACAAGGAGTAAGAGCATATGATAACACAAGACGAGNTCTAGATGTGTATAAGCGAGAGGTCTTAGGAGTCATAACTCTTGATATGTCCACCGGTGGAATAAGGAAGAAAGTTGAANGTGGAATAAGGAAGAAAGTTGAATTTCATGTAATCGATGTAAAATCATCCTTCAATTTGCTTCTAGGACGCCCATGGCTCCACATGCTTGGTGTAGTGCCTTCATCGCTACATCAAAAGGTCAAGCTCATACATGAAGGCGTGCCAATAACCATTGATGCTTCTCCAATCAGAGTAGCCATGGAGGATCAATCCATGCTAAAAATATCCCATGATCAAGATGTGGAAGATTTGTGGGGATTTATGCCCGAAGAAATCGCTTTCATTGAATCAGAAGACTTATAACTTGATCCTCATGCTAGTGTGATAGTGAACGCTATCATGTTAAAGATTGTTTATTTTCCTGACATCCTTTAGGGGCAAAAGGACGAAGAGAGATCATGCGTCTCCCTAAAGTCAACTAACCTCTTTGGTTTGGGGTGTAAACTAACAGAAGAGGAATTAAAAACATATATGGTTGAAGAAGTGACTCGAAAGGCCAACGCCAAAAGGGGAATTACTACCTCAATCCCTTCCTATCAGCTCACTCTAAACGGGCAGTTTGTAAAGGAAGGGGATAATTACCCTTATTTTTGCATGAACCCTTGGTTCAAAACGGGATGCAAATTCTTCGATTTGAAATACTTCATGACTGGTACTTTCTAGAAGAAAGAGCACAATACTCTCTTCCCATTAAATACTCCAAACCAGAGTGTTTAGACAAATGGGCCCTTGGTCTATTATTTAGACTGGAACGGAACCCATTGAGAGACGACGCTGCAATAATTCAGAAGGCTATACAAGATGAAAAGTTCAACCCTGCTTTACTTATTTCCCATGCAGCGAACGTCGAGCGCGGATGGAGAAAGACCTTGAAGTGGACCAACAAAAAAGGGGCTAAAATTGCGAACTCAGCCGGGGAGGGACAAATGTTTGAAGATTCTGAGTCTGAGTTTGAGTCAGAATCCAAGAGTAGTATTAGTGTCGTAGGCAATCTAGTTATATCTGTTCCTTCGGTTCCTCCCGTCCCTAATTTAGATTTAAGCTCTAAAGGAATTGAGTCCCTCTTTGATGTACTCCTTGATGATTTCAATAATTATACAACTATTTCTTATTCACGCTCTCTTCCCCAATCCCCTTATGATTGTCTTGCAATAATTAATCTAGCTGAAAAATCAACTAATGATGAACCAGTTGAGATAATAAACTTCATGGAAGAATTTGACAATTGCATGCCTGTAATAGAAGAAACTGAATCCATTAATATCGGTAATAAACAATATATAAAAGAACTTAAAATTGGCTTAACTCTTAATGTACAAGAGCGCACATACTTAATAAACACGCTCAAAGAATTTAGCGATATTTTTGCTTGGTCATATAAAGATATGCCTGGCATAGATCGTGAAATTGCGGAACACAAAATTCCGCTCAATCCAACAATTAAACCCGTCAAACAAAAGTTAAGACGTATGAAGCCTGATGTTGCCCTCAAAATAAAAGAGGAAATGATCAAACAATTAGATTCGGGTTTTATACATGTTTCAAAATACCCAGAATGGGTAGCTAATGTTGTTCCACTTCCGAAAAAGGATGGACGTGTGAGAATGTGTGTAGATTTTCCGGACTTAAACAAAGCTAATCCTAAAGATGATTCTCCACTACCACACATTGACCTCCTTATAGACAACACGGGTAATCATGAACTCCTTTCGTTCATGGATGGCTATGCAGGCTACAACCAAGTACAAATGGTTGCGGAAGACATGGAAAAAACCACATTCACTACCGAATGGTGAACTTTATATTACAAAGTAATGCCTTTTGGACTTAAAATCGCTGGAGCAACCTATCAAAGGACTGCTACTACATTGCTTCATGATATGATGCATAAGGAAGTAGAGGTCTATGTAGATGACATGATCGTAAAATCAAAAGATCAACAAGGGCACATTCCTGCCCTAAGAAAATTCTTTACAAGATTAAGAAAATATAATATGAGGTTGAATCTGCAAAAATGCGCCTTCGGAGTGACATCTGGAAAGTTGCTTGGATACGTAGTTAGCACGCAAGGTATAGAAATTGATCCATATAAAATCAAAGCTATACTAAATATTCCTCCCCCTAAAAATAAAAAACAAATTCGAGGATTCTTAGGTAGGCTCCAATATATTAGTCGATTCATATCAAAATTAACTATGATTTGTGAGCCATCTTCAAGAAATTAAATAAGGAAGAAAAGGTGGAATGGGATGACAAATGTCAAGAGGCTTTAGAAAAAATAAAAGGATATCTTCTCAAGCCTCCGATACTTGTACCACCAACACCCGGAGTTGGAGTTCCTCTAAGGCTATATATAACTGTCACTGAAACTGCTGCCGGAGCCATGCTCGCACAAGAAATAAATGGAGAAGAAAAGGCCATATATATTACTTAAGTAAAAAGTTCATCCAATATGAAACTCGGTATTCACAATTGGAGAAAACTTGCTTGGCCTTGGTATGGGCATCTAAAAAGCTTAGGTATTACTTGCTTTCCCATTCTGTCCATGTTGTGTCCCATTTGGACCTATTAAAATACCTTTTTGGCAAGCTAGCACTAAATGGTCGCCTCTCGAGGTGGCTTGTTATGTTAGCCGAATTTGACCTTCAATTTGTCCCTTCCAAAACAATTAAAGGACGAGCAGTGTCAGATTTCTTGGCTGAGTTCCATCCTAACGAGGAAAAGATGGAAGCATATAACTTCCCAGATGAAGACCTCTTAATAACTGAAGACGATAGTTGGGCCCTCTACTTTGACGGCGCTTCTAACCAAAAGGGGTGCGGAGTAGGGGTTCTTCTAGTTAGATGGTGCAGATGTGCCAACATCAATCAAATTAGACTTTGAAGTCACTAATAATGCAGCTAAATACGAGGCATGCATTGTTCGATTAGAGGTACCAGTAAGTTTAGGGATTAAAAGACTAAAGGTATTTGGAGACTCATCACTCATCATAAATCATGTGTCTGGAAAGTTGAAAGTAAGAAGTGCTAGCTTGATACTCTATCAAACACACTTAGACAACATAATTGAAAACTTCGATGATATCCAGTACCAATACCTCCCTAGGGATGATAACCAATTCGCTGATGCCCTTGCTAAATTATCACCTAGCACTGATGACTTTAAGCGTTGAAAGGAGGCAAGAAACTGCCTATTGTAACGCTATTGAGGATGCCCATCACTAGTACAAAAATCCACTTTTGCTGGGGTTTTTAACTGTAGCACTTGGATTAGAAACAATAAACCAACTTCTTATTTGCTACGGTTCAACCGCAGCAAAAAAAGGGACTTTTTGCTGTGGTTGTAGGCAAAACCGCAGCAAAAAGGTGGCCAAAATTGGTGGGATTTCCCACCAAAAAAAAGCCTAGAAAGCCGCAGCAAATAACCACCTAAGAAATTTTTTTTTTTTTTTTGCTTTTTTATGCTAAATTGTAGCCTGAATGTTTTTATATGTACAATAGTTGTAATAACAACATTACATCAGCATTAGAATAATAACATTAATCTCAAATGTTATACATACATAATAATTAATGTTTTCAACCTCAATTACAATTATATTACAAAAAATACACTTCAAAGAGCATTATGCAGATAAGTGACAGCAACGATAGCAACACAACACAGCAATAGTGGCAGCAACTCAACAGTGGCAGCAAGGGCAGCAACTCAACAGTGGCAGCAAGGGCAACAACTCAACAGTGGCAGCAACGACAGGAACTCAACAGTGGCAACAACGACAGCAACTCAACTCAGTAACTCACAAATAACCAAACAACAACAATAATAACAACACTAACAAGACAATCAGTCAGCCATTTTTAAACATACTATATATGTTTATGTTTATATACATAATCTCCATCAGGGAAGTGGTTACGATCACCCACCATTCGAGTTAGGCTACTTCAACAGGTTTTTAAGCCTGGAGCAACTCAAACCTCAATGATGTTGACCATAGTTGTTTAATTTGGCTACTACAACAAGTAGTCGACAATCAACAACTTGGAGCAACTCAAACAACCATGGTCATCACTTGAGTCCCTTCATCATTCGGAGATAGTTAGTGTCTTATGAAAAAGGACTCATTTTTATCAAACAATTTTCGGACTATAAGGGACTCGATCATCATTCAACAATTGCATCACCATAAGAGAGTCAATTGTCTCACCATAAGGGAATCAAGCAAGAAACAACACATCAAACCACAAATCAATAAACATCAATCATAAGCTCAATCTCATCTAAATCAATAAACATCAATCATAAGCATCAATTCATTCATTCAAGCATTACATTCAAACAATGAAGCATATCAGGTAGAGTAGTGGATGATTGTCAACTTAAATGAAAGCTTGGCTGACCATATTGATAAAAAAGAATGAAATAATAACAACAGCACAACAATAACAACAACATCACAACAATAACAACAACAATAAACACACAACAATAACAATAACACGGCAATAACTGCACAACAATAACAATAACACATAACAATAACAACAATTCAATAACAACATAGCAACAACACTCACTTGAACACTCACACTCACCATTCACTCACAGTCACTCACTCAGTCATCACTAACATTCAGTCAGTCACACACTCACTCATCACTCACAGCCACTCACTCAAACCACAAAACAAAAACTGAAATGGTAAATGGAGGCGAATATGGAAAACTAAACAATTATAATAGTTATCAATGGAACAATAAAGTCACTCAATTACTTGAGTTTTTCAGCTCAAAATTTCACTGCTTAGTTGATTACCTACAGATTTTTTGTTCATTAATTGTGCAAGAGATACAAGAAAGTCTTGCTAACAAACACTTAATATAGAAGCTACTGCTCTAATTTTGCAAGAGACACACTTAATAACAATATAGCCAAACACAGTCTTACACTCAATTCATCAAAACACAAACCCAAACAGTTAGACTCTCACACTCACTTAAACTCAATCACTCACACACTTACTTAGACTCTCACTCTCACTGTAACACAATCACTCACAGACTAAGGCTTAATAACAGTAAGGAAGAATGAAGAAGGATAGGTTTTGCAAATGACTACAACGATTCTTCTGAGACTAAGGCTTTGTTGTAGTTGTTAACTTATTTGCTACATAATTTCTTCCATCAGTTATTGACATCACCCAAACAGTTCCAACTTTGATTCAACAACAGCTCATACCCAACTCTCCGCAACTAATTACCTTAAGGCTACATGCAGTTCAGGTAAATGTTGACAAATTACATTTCTATAACTTCAATTTCAACCTTGAAAAACCCCAACAATTCTGAACTTTCAATTACCCACAAAAATTTCCTCACCCATCACTTAATCGTCAAACTTAACACTAAATTATATTATAAAATCAAATTTCCATAGTACCCAATAACTCCAAAAAATTTCAAAAACCCAGAAATAAATTACCAAAAAAACAATTACATAAAAACAAAAGCAAAATCAAAATTACAAACACCCCCCCCCCCAAAATTCCAAAATAAACTAAAAAACAAAACAGAAAACCACAATCAATAACAATAATGATAACAAATAACAAAAGAATTAAAATATGTAAGTTACTGAAAAGCAGTGACAGAAGGGAAATCACTACCTTAAGACTACATGTAGTTCATGTAAATGTTGACAAATTACATTTCCATAACTTCAATATCAACCTTGAATAACCCCAACAATTCTAAACTTTCAATTACCCACAAAAATCTCCTCACCCATCACTTAATCATCAAAGTTAACACTAAATTATATTATAAAATCAAATTTCCATAGTACCCAATAACTCCAAAAAATTTTAAAAACCCACAAAAAAATTACCAAAAAAACAATTACATAAAAACAAAAGCAAAATCAAAATTACAATAACTTCCCAAAAATCCAACATAAACTAAAAAACAAAACAGAAAACGACAACCAATAACAATAACAATAATGATAACAAATAACAAAAGAATCGAAATATGTAAGTTACTGAAAAGTAGTGACAGAAGGGAAATCACTAGTAGTAGCCATAACAACACAAGCTCCAATACCAAAGAACGATTGCAAAAGACGCAAAACAAGAGTGCTTGGAGTACCACCAACAGTTTCATAGTCATTTGCAAATGAAATAATAAAAAAGTTAAAAAAAACCTTAAAAATCAACCGTCCTCGCGAAATCACCAACAATTTCTCGCCTAATTCACTTGACCTTCAAAATTTGATCTTCGATCTTCAAAGAAATCAGAAGAATAGAAAAACAACATAAATCATAAATAATAACCGGAAAAACGAATTTTACCTCTCATGTGAGAATGAGAGAGATAATGGTGGAGTGAGGACGAGAATGAAAGAGCAAAGACACGAAATTTAGAGGAAAGAGGCAAGAATGAGAGCGAGAATTAGGGTTAGAGATGGAATTATGGTTAAAGAAGGAAAGAGGCAAAAATGGGAGAGGGAATTAGGGTTAGAGAAGGAAAGAGGCGAGAATCATAAGAAAGAAGAAAGGGAGGGGAATAAATGAGGGGGTGGTTTTATATAGGGTAGCAATATGGGCTTGGGCTTGGGGCTTGTTTTTCCCTGTTTTTTAAGTTAGCTTATTTGCTGCGGTTGAACCGCAGCAAATAACTTAAAAAAATCGCACCAAATATTTAACCGCGGCAAATAGTTCCAATGGTTATAAAAAATAATAAAAAGGGCACTGTTTGTTGCGCTTATCAAAACACCGCGGCAAATCTTTCGCAGCAACATCCATTTTTTCCACTAGTGCATGATGATGAGATCGAAGTTCCATGGTATCAAGATGTCCTCAATTAAAAAGTAAAAGGAGAATTCCCACGGAATTCAAACCTTTGAACTCATAGGGTAATAAGATTATCATCTTCCCAATATATCGAAATTCAGGGTAGATTTTATAAAAGGACCTCAAAAGGGCTTAATTTGCTATATGTTGACAAAACACAAGCCAAGCGTCTTATGGAAGACACCCATAATGGCGTCAACGGTCCCCACATGAACGGTAAGATGTTAGCAAAAAAGATAACACGCTTAGGATATTATTAGACAACAATGGAAGATGATTGCTGCAACTATGTAAAAACATGTGCTAAATGCCAAATATTTGATAATTTACAATATTTACCTCCTGTAGAGCTATACAATTACACTTCACCGTGGCCATTCTCCACTTGGGGTATTGATATAGTCGGGAAAATAACGCCCACTAGTGTTGGAGGACATATGATCGTGTTGGTTGCCGTTGACTACTTCACAAAGTGGGTTGAGGCAGCCTCATATATCAAAATAACCGCTAAACATGTGGCCAAATTTATTGAACAAAACATCTTTTGTCGCTAAGGAGTCCCACATGAACTCATTAGTGACAATGGATCTCATTTTAAGGGAGAAGTAATTGATCTTTTACAACGATATAAAGTACAACATAGACACTCTTCCCCTTATAGACCCCAAACAATTGGAGCAGTAGAGGCTGCAAACAAAAATGTTGTTGTCATCATAAAAAAGATGGCCGAACATTATAAAGATTGGCCTCATAAACTTCACTTTGCTCTATGGGGATATCGAACTTCCATACGAACGTCCACAGGAGCCACCCCGTACTCCTTAGTGTATGGTATGGAAGCAGTTCAACCTGTTGAGTTGGAAATACCTTCTCTTCGCATAGGCTTAGAAAGTGAAATACCTGAAGCTGAATGGGTTCGTGCTAGGTATGAGAAACTTATTCTTTAGATGAACGAAAATTAAAAGCTTTTCATCACGTACAAATATATCAAACACGGGTTGCAAAACATTTTAATAAAAGAGTTAAGCCAAGAAACATTAATGAAGGAGGTTTAGTTCTAAAAGAAGTACGAGCCCCACCCACCGATCCAAGAGGGAAATTCCGACCCAATTGGATGCGGCCGTATATTGTTAAGAAAATCGTATCAGGCGGTGCGGTAAAACTAATCGACATAGATGGGGATGAATTTACTCAATTAACTAATTTGGACCAATTGAAGAAATTTTACGCTTATAATTGCAAGACAATCATAGACTCACACTAAGTCCTACAACATATGGGCTCAATTTGGCTCATATTATTATGTAAAATGGGCAAATAGAGAGAAGAAAAAGCATCGTAACCCATTCTATAAAAAATCAAAAGCTATATATAATAAAAGTAATTAAATAAATAAGAAAGGGCAGCGCTGAAAATTCAACCGCGCGCTACCCTTGCAGCGTAACAACGCTAACTATGCTGCCATGACAGCGCGACAAGAGTAACCACGCCGCACCATGCAGCGTTTTTTATTCTGTAGCGCTACAACCCCGGCGTCAGAATTTCAACTGCGCTCAATGCATGTTGCATTTAAATAGATTCATTGAATATCTATGTTTGATTAAACTATTGAATTATGAAAGACCTCAGTTAAAGGTTTCGCATGATTTTGAGGACCCACGAAGGTTCGATAAAAGGCTCACTTAAGTCTTTTCTATAAAATATATATATAATAATTAGAACTACACACGGCCTGATTCCTTTTGGATACGTAGGCAACTTATTCTAAGTTCGGCCCATTTAAATACATAATTAGTTTTTATTTGATGAATTGTCAATAACTTCTAATGTAAATAACTAAAATTTGTTTGCATATAGAAATAAAATAATATTTTCCTTCATTAATGTTTTAAGAGTTGCATAATCGGAATCATCAAAACAAAAGGGAATACTTTAAAGACTACGCTAGTAGTGCACATGTACTTCATTGAAAACAATGAAATAAATAAAGTCAAATACTACTCCTCCTTTTCCTTACGAGCATGCTTTGGGTCTTCATCTACTTCCAGAACTTCCCCCATTCCATTAGGATTATCTTTGAGCTTTTCTTCAATATGCACTTCTTTAGAGGAACCTTCATCGAAGTGCTTCTTCATAGGCTTGGGCTTGCTCTCTTTATGAGTCCATACCATCTTTCTTTTCCCCTTACCTTCTATAGGTTTTTGGGTCTCTTCATTTAACTTTGGTTGTCTAATTTTGACCCCAGGTAAGGAAGGGGCGTTTTTCTTATTTCTTGGACCTAGCCTATCAAAAACATATGCAGCTTCATTCTTTCTCTTTAAAGAAGTCTCATTCTTTCCCTCTCTCATTGCAATCTTATTTTTTGGAGTCTCATAGACCTTTGGGCCCTTGGACCTTTCAGTAGCTTCGATGCCCCAGGCCTTATCCCTCTCCTCTTTACTCTTAGCAAGCACCCAATCCTTGTAACTTTGAGATAGTTGAGTAGAACAACCATTCCTCGAAAAAGCCCATCGTGGACGGTTGGCCCAGTAATTTGTCCATGCGGCAATAGCAGGGCCCCGAAGTTCCAAGCAAGTTGGGGGGTCAGTGTCAAGGCCAGGAATACTTTGTCTCATAACATATTGCCTCAAAAAACGGGTCGAAAAGAAATAAGTAATTTTCTTCAAACCAAGAAGGCGCACATATGGTGTTGACTCATGACTTCCAATCATCTCCTTGATAAACCACTATGGAACGACCCATCTAATTGAAAGACCTCCATGAGACATAAGTGACATCCACTCTGCTAGAGTTTTCCTTAGGAACAAAGTCCTCCTCATAGTAAACGATTTGAGGTTATATTTCATAGCATTGAGGGGTTGTTCAATGGTCTTAAGGCGCTCACTAAGCCAAATCTGCATTAATTGAATAAAGAAAATAAATAACAGTCCAAGATTGTTATGAAAAAATAAACTTTATGTAAGCTAAACAAAAGCGCTGGAAACTTTGCTACGGTTACATTTGAGCGTCATAAAACAAATAGCGCTACAGTGTCAGTGCAACAAAGCCTACCGCGCTACACTTGTAGCGTCACATGATTAGTCATTCTGCGACCGGTAGCGCTAATTTACTACTGACACTACGATTTCAACTATGAAAAATCTTCCTTTCTTTCATAATTTCATTAAAAATTCATCTATTATAATGAAAAATTTTAGCCCAAGGTTAGAATATTACCAGAAGCAATAAAGGGCTTCCCGAAAAATGCAATGATGGGTCTGCTTTACATGCGTCTCACCAATCACCATAGGCATAGGAGTATGATCACCTTCAATTTGCTCAACAATTACAATTAGTGAAGCGTTTCCCATATTTCCTCCGTCATTAACAAATAAATATCCCGACAGCAAACATAGACATAAAGCACGTCTTTTGTACCTTTGTATTGTTAAGTTGTCTGAAGGAGAGGAAAATCTTGCAATAATTTTCAAAAGATCACATTGCTGGCCATTGAGAATTTCCTTGGTCTTGCACTTAGTTAGTCCAAGTAGTCTTTGTAAATCCTTACCAAAACCTTGTTGAAGGTAAGGTACAGCAGGAAGAGCTTCCACTAAAAAACTAACAATCGCGCTAAACTCTTCCGGAAAGGGGGTCAATCCATTGTTAGCAAAGGTAAAAACATGGAATTGAGGATCCCAAAATTTGATTGTGGCATGAAGGAAATCCCAATTGATACGAGCTTTCCCCAGAGAAAACAAAGCATCCAGATGATAAGCATTGAATTCAAGGCATTCCTCTATAGACAAAGAGGAAATCCAATGGTTCAATTCACGAATAAAGTCTTGAGGCATTCTTTATCTCCTTCTTTTCTCTCGAACAAAGAAAACTTTTGTAAGGGATTTTGTTTGATGAATGTATAATTGTTCATTCATATATTTAACCAAGATTGTCACTTGGCAACTTCCTTAATTTCGTTTTAGGAAATAATGAGAAATCAAGCAGCACTTCAGTTTTAGTCGCGCTGACGTGGCAGCGTGACAAGATTTATAGCGCTACGGCAGAAGCGTTGCAATACTAGTCACGCTACGCGCGTAGCGCGAAAAATTTGATAGCGCTACAGATGCAGCATCCCAAATTCTCCTGCGCTGCATAAAACTTCCATAATCAGCAGATTTGCGAAATTCTTTCCATTCTTTAATTATTTTGGGCAATTTTATTTCTTGAATTTCTTTTCAAATCATATTTATGTAAGGAAAATGAGATATGCCCCTCTTCCTTGCTAACTAATTTTGGTGATTATTTTTTTCGGGAATAAGTTGGATTAATCCTCCAATACTCTGCAAAAAAAATAAAATGAACTAATATATATCCCCCTGGTTTTCAAATATTAGCTTAAAAAGCGCAAGGCTTATATATGTTTATAAATCCATGATTTAAAATATTAAAGGCCCAAGGCTAAAATGAGATAAAACGAACAGAAAGTTAACTTTCAGTTAAACTACAAATACAAATGTCAACAAATTACATGCCATCAAAAGCTATTGTGGTGGCCCATTGTCGAAGAAATAATGCATAGCACCAGAGCGAGGAGTATAAGAATCAGTAGATTGTCTTCGATCCTCCGGCTGCATTTGAGTGTTAATCCTTGCTGGTTTATACGACGAAAATCGCCCCATCTCATTAGGACCTCTTAGATATGGCCCTTGGTCTCCACCATAATAATCCCATTCTTGAATTAGGGACCATCCACCACCTTGACCATGGTTGTAATAGCTAGCATAAGGATCATATCCTTGTTGCGGGTTGACTTATTGACTACTTCCTCTATCGTCTCTACTAGGATCCTCTTCAACTCTATTTTCTTGTTCAAGGATCGAAGGTCCCATTTGTTGACCACTAGTCGGACCTTCTATAAAAGGGGGACGCCTGTAATGGCCACGAGCGGGACGAGGAGGAAGAAATGTCCTGTGCGTTGTATAACATGGCACAACAACCTACAAAAGAAAAGAATGCACAAAAATTACCCGTAGCAGATAAAGACATGAAACTAGAAATAGGGGCAACACACAAGGAAACCTACCCTAGCCATAGTGACGCTCTGGCATGCAAAAGCATGTTTTGTCTTCCTATAAGCAGTGCGAAATGCACTTAATACTTTTATGACCTTGTTTGTAGTCGTCCGAGACACCCGCAATTAAACAAGTCATTTAAAATTAACAATATAATAATAATAATAATAATAATAATAATAATAATAATAATAATAATAATAATAATAATAATAATAATAATAATAATAATAATAATAATAATAATAATCGAGTAAAGATAAAAACAAGCCCAAGGCTTACCATGTCAACATTCTTAGGGATATAAGGAACATCTTCTTCCTCTTCCTCAGCAAATGGCACAGTGTCATCAATCAAATTCCCAAAACCATCAATGTATTTGATATTTTGTTCAGGAACTTGCCAACCCTCAATATCATCAGTATTTGCACACATAAACATATAAACAAATAAACATATGTTTAAAATGCAAATGCGTGAAAAGGGGAAAGGAAAGGTATGTTACCCTAACAAATCTTTGAAAAGGACGTAGCTGAGCCTGAACTCAATTTTCGTAATTAACAACAATAAAAACTAACTCCCGAGCTGTTAGTCCTCTCAAAAAATGAAGACAGGTGGATCCATGGGAGCTAAAGGAATAGGATAATAAGTTTGACGAACAACACGTTCTCCCAGGAACCAAAGAAGTTGCCTACATCCTTTCAAAAGGATCCTGGCTTCCTCAAGAGGTGGTGAAACCTGCACTCCAGGGCTAATATCTGGTATCCCGTCCGGATGATAATCTATAATAGAAGGAAAATTAATATCATTCATTGCAGTTATAAATATAAACAAATATACATATATGTATATATATACAATGAGTCCTTACTTGCTCTTCAGGAAGATTGTAAATCGATTGGCGTATTAAATCTGTCTTATGACGAATGTTAAGCCGTCTTTCCCATATGCGGCTCACTGGGAATCTCTTAGGTCAGCCATTTGTTGGGGCAAGAGTTGGGAAATGTTCAAAATACCACACCTGAAATGAAAAGGTTAGAAAAAAGTAAAATAAGATGTAAATAAGTGGATAAGCACATTGTAAAAGAATTTGTTACCTCAATAACTCGAGGAATGCCTCCTAGGGAAGTTAGGACACATTATCTCTTTAGCGAGTCATCCATGACTCGAGATGTCTTACACATTTCAGATATTAAATGTACACAACCTGCTTTCCCCCCCAGTAATAATCTATGATTCCTTTCAAATCTGACAATAACAGGACAAGAGAAAAGGCCACTCGTTGCCCTTTGTCTATCAAATATAAAAGGCAGATCCTAGCTCTTAGAAGGGAAGTAGTTTCTGTCATAATATCTTCATTGGCTAAAGCATCCGACAATTCACTCCAAGGGAAAACTTTCTCATACAATTTCAATCGAGTATAGATTGGCCCAATTATATCACCTATCATTGGCTCTTTTCCTGTAATTCCTTCGTTGGGGATGATATCCATACTCGCCAAGGGTAATCCAGTTATCATCCCATATAGAAAGGAGTTATAGCCATCTCTCCCCATGGGAAATGAAAGGTGTTAGTTGTATCCCAAAACCATTCCATCATTCCCCGAACTAAGCAAGCAGACATCTTACACCTTTCTTTCTCCGTATAAGATTCTAAGAAATATTGAAAACCACACACCTTAACCAACTCTTTGGTATTTGCATCAAGAGTATCATAAGTTTTACCAAGTATTTTCCCAGAATCATATCTTCGTAATTCATCATCAACCTATAACATTTCGCTTACATATATCATCTAAAATTTGTAAAATATTGAGAAAACCAATAAGACATAATACTTACAATTCCTCTTGATGTCAGAGAATAAATATGATGGTTAGGATCAAGTTTCAAGACATGATTATCCCACTCAAGTGGGGGCTCCCATGCAAGGTGTGGTACTCGATTCATACTCTTTGAACGGTTTTTAGGACGACGCTTACGAGTATCCGTTCTTCCCTCTCTCTCCCCTCCATCTTGCTCATTTCTAGGGGAAGACATTGCTGTAATTCACAAGCTAGGATCGCTTATAAAAAAGAATACTTTGCAAGAGCATCGTTTACTTTTGATTAAGAGCCCATTGCTCTTCTTTATTAAATTAAGAGCACGTTATTCTTATAAATAAAGTAAATTAATCAAGAGTATTTTCATTTTTGATTATTAATTAACAGCCCATTACTCTTCTATATTAAATTAAGAGCACGTTACTCTTATAAATAAAAAAATTAATCAAGAGCATTTTTTCGCTTTAGATTATTAATTAAGAGCCCATTGCTCTTCTTTATTAAATTAGGAGCACGTTACTCTTATAAATAAAATAAATTAATCAAGAGCATTATCTCGCTTTTGATTATTAATTAAGAGCCTATTGCTCTTTTTTATTATCAAATTAAGATAGAGCACGTTACTCTTATAAATAAAATAAATTAATCAAGAGCACTTTTTCACTTTTTATTAATTAAGAGCTCATTGCCCTTATAATTAAAACTATTCAAGAAGTCTTTTTTAGTTTTTTTTAAGACTAATCAACTACACTATCTAATTAAGAGCCTACTACTCTTTAAAATGTCAAAATACATGGGTGATGACATGAGTCTTGAAAGACTAAGAACAATTCTCAAATGATTCATGGAGCATTATACTTCATTTTAACATCATTAGGACAATCATTTGCCAAAAACACATATGTTTGATAAAAATAAGAGCAAATATAAATTGTCACAAGCTTAAACATTCTTATGACTACAAATTGAATAAATTATAGCAATCAATCCTCTAATGTAAGCACAAATTTTTTCCATAGTTCTCAAATTAAGCTGGACGAAAAAAAAAACCAACTCACAGTGAGTTTAGGACGCACAACCGTCCTTAAAAGAAAATTGCCTTAATGTCACATAAAGCAAGCCATTTTCTTCTACAACTATCATCCTTCTTTCCATTTTTTCACACATACTCTTCATCATCAAGCTTCTTTCCTTTCTCATGCTCACATCATCAACTCTTGTAGGGTTGTATCTTTTAACTCAAACACTCACATACTTCCTTTACTCGTTCCTTTTTATTCCGCAAAATCATCCAACTTCTTCATTTCCTCTTAAAGAATGAATTTTATAGCTATCTTATGCCTATCCATGGAAGCATGAAGCATCACTTTGACTCCATATCATCCTCTCATCACCAAAATCTTTCCTATCTCTTCTAGTTTTGGTCTTCATAAACTTGGCAACTCGTCCACTTCAAGCATTATCATCTTCAACACTTCAAAACTTGAGCAAGCATTTATAATATTAATCTCTTATCTCTCTAAAGAGATTCACATTACTAGTAGCCAATAGTTGATTTTGAAACAAACTTCTCAAACAAGACAATCATGAAAGTATAAGATGATGGCTCATAATCTAAGATCAAATGAGCAAGCTAAAATCACTCCCCATCGAAACAAAAGCGTTGTCAAGCACATTATACAACAACTGTAATCAATTTTGGATCCTTAACTTCTACTATTCCTTCTTCCTCATTCTCCTCGTACAAAAAACAAATCATTTTTCTTCCAAAAAAAAAAAGAAAAAAAAACGATTAAGGGAAAGTTGAGATACCCCCATCCTTTGCTTCCTACTAACTCATGCTATGGCACCTCCGTGCTCATTTGTGCATATTTTTGGTTGTTTTCTTCGTGCTTATTTGTAGCTAATTTGAGCATACTTACATTATAACTAGCTTGTACATACTCTTTGAGCTAGCTTTGCACACACATTTGTGACCTTTCTTGTTGCTACAAGTCTCCATACTTACACCACCTTATACACCCTGGGGGCTACATTCTTCTCAAAATTAGTTATGAAGCCACTTGCTTCAAAATCTCATTAAGCTTATGACATTTTCTTGTTGCCCCTTATGAAAAAAAACACATGGAAGTTGTCTCATTTGAAACTTCATTTTGGCGATTTGTTTTTTTTTTGGGCGTAATGTCACATGCTGACTAATTCCCCTTAGTCTTAGCCACGCTGCCCACTAACTTCCACCCTGGATGCTAGTCAAGGCTAAACCCTTCCCTAGTATGTAGCAGAGTAATGCAACGAAAGCTTTGAATAAGAGAGTAAGAAAGCACAAGTTTATGAGTATGAGTTTGTATTCCTTGAGAGAAACTGAATACAATGCTTATGTTATTCCCTTTCTCTGCGTGGTTCGTCACGTGCTGACTCTTTGACTCCTGCAAATCTAGTCAACCCCGTGCGGCACTTGCTCAACAGTCCGTCGTGAACAAGTCAGGCTTCCCCTTGACACGCTCCTCGTGCCCGCGTAGCTCACTCCTTGAGCTGATTATTTCACTTAGCAAGACACGTCCCTTGTGTCTAGCTCCCAAGTATTCGTGCCAGACGAATATGTTAGTGCGTTGGGCAAATCCCGTTAGCCCTTAGCACTCAATCCCCTAGTAGTACACCCCTTGTGCCCAAGTTATCCCCACACACTCACCCTCTCTAAGTTATGTGGAAGATGGTTGTTTGAATTAACACAATGAAACACACAAGTGGTAGAGGGAATTAAACTCTATTAATGCTCTCTAATAAATGCTAAACTTGTTTACAAAGGTGAATACTGTGCTGTCCAAGTTCTTCTGTATGAATATACAATTGAATGCCTTGGGTATTTATATACATCACCCTTCGTACTATAACTAGGATGTTCTAACCTTCCTACTACATCTAGGACATCCTACGTTCCTACTATATTTAGGACATCCTACTTTCCTACTACATCTAGGTTATGTGAGGATACCCTAGAATATCCTACAATGTTCCGGAACCTTCCGGAATGTGTTGTACTACTCTAGGCCTTTCAATGAGGTTCTAGAGCCTTCCAAACTCTTCCAACGTAGTAGACAACCTTTACACCAAGTATGAACCTCGTTATAGAAATATAGCACTACCGTCCCCAAAAGTACTGCTTATCTGCAGATCCAGTATTATCCTGCAGCACTATCATTTCCGTTAGACTGCCTACTATAAGGGGTAGGGTGCTGCTTGACAACCCACGAGCAGCTCCCCCTGAGGATCCTTATGCCTATGCATAAGGACTATGGGTGGGACAAATAGTCGGTCCGTGACAGTAAGTCGGATAATCCTCCACAAAATATTGCCATTTTTCCCCTACTCGGACCCTCGGTCTCAATCTATAGCTCATTAGTTATATGTCAAAGGCCCAAGGTCTAATCAATAATACAAGAACAATTATTAAATTAAAAAAGCGTAGCATCACAGAGTTTGTAGCGCTAAATGAGGAGCGCTACAACATTTCCAGCGCTACTTATCAAGCGCAACGAATTATGCAGCGCTCCATAGCGTAGCGCAACAAAGTTTGTCACACTACGGTAGCAGCGCTACTAATTTCTTGCACTATGTCACTTGAGGTAAAATTAAGAGCATTTTTTACTTTTATCATACTAAATAATGGGATAATTGATTTTTTATTCTTGGAGTACATTGCTTCATAAATATTAAGTGCATTTTCATTTTTGGTTATAAATTAAGAGCTCATTACTCTAATAATTAAAATAAATTAATCAAGAGCATTTTCACTTTTTGATTATTAATTAAGAGCACATTACTCTTATAATAAACTAAACAAGAGCACTTCTCAATAGTTCATGGAGCATTATACTTCATTCTGTAACATCATTTAGAGAATCATTTACCAAAGCACTTTTGTTTAATAAAATTAAAGCATACTACTCTTACAATGCTTGGAGCATTCTTCAATAATCATTATAAAACAAATTCATTTCATATGCTTGAGCATTTGTATGACTACATTTGAATAAGTTATAACACATAATTCTCTAAATCAACATGTAAGCACAAATTCATCTCATATTTCTCAAAATTAACTTAATTAAAGAATGTTTGAGATAGAAGCACTTACATTACAAAAGAAGAAGCACTTAAAGGAAAGAGCAGAGTAGCGCAAGACAATGTACTACGCTAACACCTCAGCTTCACAAACCCAAATACGCTGCCTCAGTAGCGCGACTAACTCTACCACACTACAACATGTAGCGCGACTAATTTTGCAGCGCCATCACTCATGCCCAGCAATGAAACCACGCCAATGAAACCACGCCATCACTCATGCCCATGTATTATCAATTGAACATCAACTTTTATAATTTGAGCAACATTTCAAGCACAACAAATGAAG
This sequence comes from Suaeda aralocaspica, assembly GCA_016808085.1. Classification (NCBI taxonomy): domain Eukaryota; kingdom Viridiplantae; phylum Streptophyta; class Magnoliopsida; order Caryophyllales; family Amaranthaceae; genus Suaeda; species Suaeda aralocaspica. Next base: position 1,155,758 of record PYUH01000271.1, read on the forward strand.
AAACGCTCACTTGGGAGCGTGATAGCAACAACCACGCTGATGGTCTTAGCGCCTTTTCTACTTTCGCATTGACGCATCAGTGTGGTTGGCTTTGTGACGCTACAAGGCTAGCGTTCTTGACTGTGCTTTGCTGTATTTTCAAGTGTTGAGTTTCTTTTTGATGTTAAACCCTTTTCTCACTCCTTTATCCAAAATACTCAAAAGGAAAAATACATTGAGTTAAGGTTTGTGATTTTATGACAACATTATTAGCTTTTGTCAGCAATTCTAGTAAATGAGCGAATTTACTCAAAATAGTAATAAATGAGCTAATTCATTACATTTTTTAAAATAATTGCGGTAAATAAGCGAATTTACTCAAAAAAGTAATAAATGAGCGATTTTATTACACTTTTTCAATAATTTTTGTAAATAAGCGAATTTACTCAGAATAGTAATAAATGAGCGAATTTATTACATTTTTTTCAATGATTTCGGTAAATAAGCGAATTTACTCTAAATAGTAATAGTGAGCGAATTTATTAATTTTTATTTTCAACAAATTCAATAAATAAGCGAATTTACTCAAAAAAGTAATAAATGAAGAATTTATTACTGTTTCTTAATTATTCTTTAGTAAATAAACGAATTTGCTTAAATAGTATTAGATAGGCGAATTTATTACATTTTCTTCAAACACTTCTTTAATAAATAAGCGAATTTACTACAAGAGTAATAAATAAGCGAATTTATTACCTTTTCTTCAAATATTTTTTGTAAATAAGCGAATTTACTAAAATAGTAATAAATAAACAAATTTATTACCTTTTCTTCAAATATACTTAGTAAATAAACGAATTTATTAAAATAGTAATAAATAAACGAATTTATTACCATTTCGTGTTCAAATATTTTAGTAAATAAGCTAATATACTAGGTTCGTAATAAATAGACTAATTTATTACTTTTGCTTATAAAATTGAATTTAGAACGTTTTAATAAATAAATGAATTTATTAAAACTTATTTTCTATATGTCGATTTCAAAGTAAGAAAGTTGATTAATTAGAAAATAACTATTCGAATTTTCGAAAACAAAAAAGCTTTTAAGTTCTGGAAGCCATTGCTTTCTAAAATCTTGATACACCCATTGGTTAATAAGGAGCCCTTGGTTCCAAATATGGAAGTCTCGAAAAGCGATTCGAGCATACTTTGATTTTCGTCTTACTAAGACTCAATCAAAGTGGGGGCTAACTGTAGACACCTATAGTCCCCGGTCCCGTGGTAAGACTCCATGATGAACAATAAAACCCACTTTTGTTGATTATTGGACAATTGATGTTATTGGACTTAATTTTACTATTTTTCTTAAATTACAAAATAATTTTAAGAAAAGCCCATTTATACTATTGGATTTTTATATAAGCCCAATATTTGATTTATGAAAAAAGCCAAAAAAAAAAAAAAAACGAGTTTTAGCGTACTGAGTCGCGCTAACGCAGCTGTGTGACAGCTTGTGTCACGTTGACTGGTCAGCGTTACTAAACTTGTAACGCTACCTGTCCAGCGTGATAAAACCTATCGCGCTACACATTTTTCTTATAAATACCCTTTTTTCTCCTCTAAAACGATCCTCTTGACTTTCTTAATTTTTTCTACCCATTTTCACACTTCCAAAACCGACATTCTCTCATTCTCCTAAACCTACTTTCTCTCTCTTTTTCTCCTTTTCTCTTCACACTTAAACTTTTCTCCCTCAAATTATTTTTTTTATTTCATATCTAATAAAGTGGGTTAATTTCTTATTATTACGAATTAAATATGAAACTTTGTCCAAATTAATACTCGAAGAAACAATAATCAAGCGAGAAGTGTAAGTTTTCTAAGAGCCTTAAATTAAACTTTATGTATTGATTGTTGTATTTATTTATTTGTATATTTATTTCAAATTTTCACAATGTTTTTTGTTAAAGGACTAAATTTGTATTAATTTATTACATTAAACTAAGACAATTTTTGGACGAATTGTATCATGCTAGGAACCTTGAATTAATTTTAACGACGATTTGACTAAATTAATTAGTTTTATGAGTCATCCCCATGGGATCGAAAGTGTTATTCGTGCAATTTAGATTATCGTCCCGTATTCATGTCCCATTCGTAATCAATCTAAATACACGGTTTATGAGTTTGATTCCTAAAACTCATTGGCGACTCCTTACTAGCATCGTCTGTATCCGTTGATATTATCTCACTCGAAAAAAGATAATTAAAAATAAAAAAACACTAAAATAGCGTAGCACGACAGATTTTGTCACGTTAACGTCGCAGCGTCACAAAGTTTGTTGCGCTACCACGCTAGCGCGATTGAAATTCCTGCGCTCCTGTTTTGTTGCAAAATACTTCTAAAAAAGTCCATTTCACCTTTCCTTAAGCCAATTTTTTAGGTCTAAACGGTAAGGTAAAGGTGACCAAAAAATATGGGACCCTAAAATACGGGGCCCCTACAGTTACAAAAAGTCTTTTGTAAAGGTTAGCAATAACCGTTGCTAAAGATCCAAAAGACCGTTGCAAAAAGTACTAAAAACCGTTGTAAATGAGTTTTTGCTACCCTAAGCTAAAGAATACAACGATTATATAACCGTTGCAAGGTTTTTACAACGGTTTTTTAACCTTTTGTAACTATTTTTTGGGGGTTGCAAAAAGTCATATATGTAGTCGTGCCGATCTCCTTCTCCATCTCTTTGTCATTTATCTCCATTGTTGTCCCTCTTTACCTCTTATCCATTATTGAAGGTACGTATATTTCTATCTTCTGTATCACTTTTTTTTTCGATTTTAATTTCTCAGAAGTGATTATTTTCTTTTCTTATTTGATTAATTTTGATTTTCCTTTCTAATTCGGTAATCGTGATTCTCGGTGGTAGCATTAGAAGAGCTATTTGATACAAAACAAAGTGATAACTTTGAAGGTTTGATAATGACTTCTTAAAATGATGCAAGTATGGGGGTAATAATGGCTTATGGAGATTCAAGGCTTTTGGGATCTTCAAAGACATCGTCATGGGTGTGTATGGTGACACATGAAATTACTTGATCATTTGAAGCAAAGGAAAGAATGGCGGAATTAGGGGAATAAGATGGTTTTTGCCTATCAGTTTTCTCCCACTTCAGTTGATAGGGTTTTTCTCATCTCAGGCTTTTATTGTTTTGAGTCTATTGGAGCATTATGCATCATATTCTATCTAGAGGTCGAGGAAAATACGTTTTTAAAGGTTTCTTGATTAATAGATCGAATGTTAAAGATTTTCTTGAAGATTTACACATTTTCTTGAAAAATGCGCAAAAACGAGCGAACTAGTGTGGCGTGTTTTTGCGTCAAACTTCATGGTCGTTGAGCAACGTGATTTTCTGAGAATCTTGGGTGGATTTTGCTGGATAATCTTGTTTTGCAAGTTATTAGAATGTTTTGTTAGGATATATTTTGTTTAGATAAAGTTTGTTAGAGTTTGTTAGAGAGATAAAGATGACATGCAGTGCTGATATGGCAATCTTATCTTGTGAGTCATGTGTGTGTGTGGGACGATTTTTCCTTTTGTTGGTGCGTGTATTTTAGCTTAATTTTCTTACGATTTTGTTGATGATTATGCCTATAAATAATCTCAACATTATTTTGTAAAATTCGGATTAAAGAATTCGATAAACATTATTGTTTAAGTTTTATTTGTTTTCTACAAAACAAGCACAAAACCGAAGGTGAGAGAATTTTCGAGTGTGAGGGAAATTCGAGCATATTGAGATTTGGTTCTTAGGCTTTAGACTCTTGTGAGGATAATTTTAAGAATTGAGGGTGCATAGCTTTAATCAATTCACAAAATTATTCGACCTAGACCGTTTTTCTTGGTGCTTTGCTTTAGAGAAAACCAAACTAGTTTTCTATCTTTATATGGTTGGCGATTTTCTATCCTTAATGACATCAACTGTTGGTGCTCTCGTTGAGAGGAAGTTAATACTCAAGGTTATTGCATAATCTCATTGTTCAAACAAGTGCAATCATGTCAGCTGATGAAGTGAATACTCTTAAAATTACTACTGAAGAATTGCGCAAAGACATAGAGGAGTTGAAGGCTATGTTTGAGGCTACCATGAAGGATTTTGCCAAAAAATTGAAGTCACCTAGAAAATCCAACGATGGAAGCAAAGGGGAGTCGAATTCTAGTTCTGATGATGAGCAATTAAGCTCAAGAAGTGCACGCAAACCAAGAAAGAGGTACTCATCAAGTTCTAGCATTGACGAACCTATGAGTAGACGCAAAAAGATGGATAGGCCTAAGGATGATGATCGAAATCTTAAACTAGATATTCCTGAATTAAGTGGAATTTTGGATGCTGAAAAGTTCCTGCTTTGGCTAAGAAGAATTAAACGAATTTTCAAATATAAGGAGTATGATGATCGAAAATCATATAAGGTTGCAGAACTAAAGTTAACTCGCTTAGCTAGTTTATGGCTGGAAGGTATGCAAAGGAAAAGGAAGAAGGATGGGAAGTCTAAAGTATCTATTGGACGAAACTGAAGAAGGAGATGAGGAGACGTTTTGATCCTCATGATTACGAGCAAGGCAATTTTATGAAGATGTGTACTTTGAAGAAAGATCGAAAATCAGTTGAAGAATATACATCTGAATTCCTTAACTTGATTACCATTTTGCGATCTAGAAGAAAAGGAGGATCATCAAATTTCTCGTTATGTTGCTGGCCTAGATGAAAAAATTAGAGAGAAGGTGGAATTACAACCATACGGGACTTTTGATGATGTTTGCAAGGTTGCATCTAGGGTTGAGAATCAATTTTCGAAAAAAACAGTTACTTTTTCGAAACCCTTCATGAAGAAAGAAGGTGTCGTTGTTCCTTATAAACAAAATTTCAATTCCACTTCTGAACCTCCTATGTATATCAAGGATAAAGGCTCTGCTACTAAACCTCCAAACCCTGATCAACGTACATGCTTCAAGTGCAAAGGTCAAGGTCATATTCAGAAGGATTGTCCACATTCAAGGGTTCATACTACTCGAAATTGGGCAGATGATGTAGACTTTGAAGAAGAGGAGAATGAACGTCAACAACAAGAAGATGGCGTGAGTTATGACACACAGGGAGAGGATATTGAGAAGATTAGTCCTGAAGTGGATGGCCAGAGTTTAGTTCTCCGAAGGGTTTTGCAATCCAAAGTTGCGCCACCTACAGAGAACCAGAGGGATAAGATTTTCATCACCAGGTGCAATGTTCTAGGAAGATTGTGTGATCTAATCAATGATTCAGGTAGTTGCACTAATGTAGTCTCTATAGTATTGATCAACAAATTTGAGATTACTACCACTGAACATCCTCAACCTTACAAGTTACATTGGCTTAGTAACTGAAGTGATGTCAAGGTGAATAAACAAGCTCTGGTTAATTTTAAGATTGGAAATTTTGATGACCAAGTGCTTTGTGATGTATGTCCTATGGATGCGTACCATATATTGCTTGGAAGACCATGGTAGTATGATAGATTTGTACAGTTTGATGTAGAACAAATATATACATCATTAGAAAGCAGGCACAAGGTAAACCTGTTGCGTTGAAACCTTTAGAAGGCTCGAAATTTTCGAAAGATGTGAGCAATAAAAAGGGTGTTTTGTTGATTGATGAGAAAGCCATGGTGCAAGAGGTGAAGAATTGTGAGAAGTTCTATGTGTTGATGGCTAAGGAAGTGCAAGAAAAAGCAACGAGCATCCCTCGTGAGTTGCACCCCTTATTGCACGAATTTCAAGATATATTTCCTAATGAATTGCCACTAGGGTTGCCACCCATCAGAGGAATTGAACATTAGATTGACCTGGTTCCTGGAGCTCAGATTCCTAATAAACCAGCTTACAGGTGCAATCCAGGAGAAATTAAGGAGATTAAACGTCATAATGAAGAATTGATGGCAAGAGTGTATGTCAGGGAGATTATGAGTCCATGTGCAGTACTAGCATTGATTGTTCCTAAGAAGGATGGATCATGGAGAATGTGCATTGATTCTAGAGCTGTGAACAACATCACCATCAAATACAGGTTCCCTATTCCTCATTTAGATGATTTATTAGATGAATTGTTTGGCTCACAAGTGTTTACTAAGATTGATTTGAGGAGTGGTTATCATCAAATTCGAATAAAAGAAGGTGATGAATGGAAAACAGGATTCAAAACTAAGCTAGGTTTCTATGAATGGTTAGTTATGCCTTTTGGTCTTCCTATGCTCCTAGTACCTTTATGAAATTGATGAATGAAGAAGCCTTTCATTGGAAATTTTGTGGTTGTCTACTTGGATGATATACTGGTGTATAGTGGTATTGTTGAAGATCATCTGCAGCATCTAAGAGAAGTGTTCGAAACTTTAAGGAAGCAGAAGTTGTATGCTAAGCTCGAAAAGTGCTCGTTCATGGTAACTAGTGTGATGTTTCTAGGCTACATTGTTTCTAAGGATGGTGTTTCAGTTGATCCTTCGAAAGTGGAAGCTATTAAATCGTGGCTAGTTCCAAAATATGCGACTGAGGTGCGTACTTTCCATGGTTTAGCTTCCATCTACAGAAGATTTGTGAAAAATTTCTCTTCTGTAATAGCTCCTATGAATAAGTGTATTAAGAAGAATAAAGAGAAGTTTGAATGGACTAAAGATGCGCAAAAGGCATTCGAAGTGGTGAAGAAATTGCTTTGTCAAGCTCCTATTTTAGCCTTACCAAACTTTTCGAAACCTTTTGAAGTTGAGACAGATGCTAGTGGTGTGGGAATTGGTGCAGTGTTGGTTCAAGGTAAGCGGCCTATAGCTTATTTCAGTGAGAAATTGAATGGGGCAAAGTTGAACTACTCTACCTATGACAAGGAATTCTATGCTATTGTTTGAGCATTGGATTACTAGAGTCATTATCTGCGACCAAGTCACTTTTGTATTGCATTCTGATNCACTTTGTATTGCATTCTGATCATGAGGCTCTGAAGCATATCAATGGCCAACATAAACTCAATCCAAGACATGCTAAGTGGGTTGAATTTTTGCAATCTTTTCACTTTTCATCAAAGTATAAAGAAGGCAAATCTAATGTGGTTGTTAATGCTCTATCAAGGAGGTATGCTTTAATTGGTGTTCTGAATTTCAAATTTCTTGGTTTGGAGTTAATTATACAGTATTACGAGCAAGATGGTGATTTTGGTCCTATATATTCACAAATTACGAAGGGGTCAATGGGGTCTTATGTGCTACATGACGGATTCTTATTCAAAGGGAATCTACTTTGCAACCCTAAGTGTGGTATTCGTGAATTGCTCGTCTGAGAGGCGCATGGGGGTGGCATTGCAGGTCATTTTGGCATTACAAAAATATTGACAATGTTGCAGGAACATTTCTATTGGCCTAGAATGATTGCAAATGTTGAAGTAGTTATCTCACAGTGTGTTGTTTATCAGAGAGCAAAGGCATCCTTCCATTAGGGATTCTACACACCATTGCCAGTGTCAGAAGCCCCTTGGGATGATATTTCTATGGATTTTATAGTTGATTTGCCTAGAACTGCAAAGCAAAAGGATGCTATAATGGTTGTGGTTGACAGGTTTTCAAACATGCCTGATTTCATACCTTGTCACAAGACTGATGATGCTGTAAATGTTGTAGAGTTGTATTTTTGAGACATTGTCAGGTTACATGGGGTGCCGAAAACAATTGTGAGTGACAGGGACACGAAATTCATGAGTTGTTTCTATAAGTCATTGTGGCGTTTGATAGGAGCGAAACTACTCTTTAGTACTTCTTATCATCCACAAACAGATGGTCAAACTGAGGTCACAAACAAAACACTAGGTGTCTTACTTCGTGGGTTGGTAAGCAAGACACAAAAAGATTGGGACTTGAAGTTAGCTCATGCAGAGTTTTCTTATAATCGTTCACCTACATATGCAACTAAGCATTCACCTTTTGAAGTTGTTTATGGAGTCAATCCCAAGCTACCCATTGATTTCGTGGCTATTCCCAAAGGTGAGCTCGTTAATAAAGGTCCTTTAGCTAAAATTGAATACAGTAAATGTAGAAGTTACATGCACATGTTAGAGCAAGAATTGAGCATGTGAACGATATCTACAAGACAAGAGCTAACAAAACCAAAGTTAAACACACATACAAGGAAGGTGATTTAGTATGGTTACATCTAAGGAAGGAAAGATTTCCTATCAACGGAAAAACAAGCTAATGCCTAGGTGTAATGGACCATTTAAAATCGTGAGCAAGATAGGGGATCGGACAATGCATATGAACTCGAATTGCCAGGAGAATATGGTGTTCATGCTACATTCAACATTGGTGATTTGTCTCCTTATGTTCCTGATGATCAACTTTGAGGTTTGAGGACAAACTCTTTTGAAGAAGAGGAGGATGATACGAAACAAAGTGATAACTTCGAAGGTTTGATAATGGCTTCTAAAAATGATGCAAGTATGGGGGAAATAGTGGCTTATGGAGATTCAAGGCTTTTCGGATCTTCAAAGACATCATCATCGGTGTGTATGGTGACACACGAAATTACTTGATCATTTGAAGGAAAGGAACGAATGGAAAAATTAGGGAAATAAGATGGTTTTTGCCTATCAGTTTTCTCCCACTTCAGTTAATAGGGTTTTTCTCATTTCAGGCTTTTACTGTTTTGAGTCTAGTGCAGCATTATGCATCATATTCTATCTAAAGGTCAAGGAAAATATGTTTTTGAAGGTTTCTTGATTAATAGATAGAATCTTGAAGATTTTCTTGAAGATTTATATATTTTCTTGAAAAATGCGCAAAAACGAGCGAACTAGTGTGGGGTGTTTTTGCATCAAACTTCATGGTTGTTGGGCAACGTGATTTTCTGAGAATCTTGCGTGGATTTTGCTGGATAATCTTGTTTAGCAAGTTATTAGAAAGTTTGTTAGGATATAATTTGTTTAGATAAAGTTTGTTAGAGTTTGTTAGCAAGATAAAGATGACATGCAGTGCTGATGTGGCAATCTTATCTTGTGAGTCATGTGTGTGTGTGGGACAATTTTTCCCTTTATTGGTGCGTGTATTTTAGCTTAATTTTTTTACGATTTTGTTGATGCTTATGCCTATAGATAATCTCAACATTAGTTTGTAAAATTCGGATTAGAGAATTCAATAAACATTATTGTTTAAGTTTTATTCGTTTTCTACAAAACAAACATAAAACCGAAGGTGTGAGAATTTTCGAGTGTGAGGGAAATTCGAGCATATTGAGAGTTGGTGCTTAGGCTTTAGACTCTTGTGAGGATAATTTTAAGAATTGGGGGTGCATAGCTTTAATCAATTCACAAAATTATTCGACCTAGATTGTTTTTCTTGGTGCTTTGCTTTAGAGAAAACCAAACTAGTTTTCTGTCTTTGTGTGGTTGGCGATTTTCTATCCTTAATCACATAACTATCTGTTGGGGTGAGTTTTTGGTGGCTTTAGCAGATTTCTTGGTTCTCTCCATGGCGCTCATTCCTTCTACTTCCCTGGCGTCGCTCCTCATGATTTTATTACGATTATTGTTTATGAATTTAGAAATGCTAATGTGGACGCATTTGCTAATATATTGCTTAAAGAGTTTCAGAAATGTGATTGAATTTAGTTAGTGAATGCATGCACCTATGGAAGAATGAATTAAAATTATGTTTTGTTTTGTATTGTCTTGATTGTAGCTGTCAAGCCTTATGCGTTCAGAATTGTGTTGATTTAAATTGCCGACGGTTTTGAGTTTAAGATTGCGTTGATGCTCGCCTAATTTGCCCACCTGATCAGTTCATTGAAATAGGCTATCGCACACCTCTCAAAAGTAAACCGAACAACACTAACTAATATAGCTAGGGAAGTAGGGATCAAATCCACAAGGAAGTTATTAAATTCTATTAGTTCTAAAAAGTAAAAACTATATAAGGGCCGGGGCCTTTGTTGAATTTCTAAACTAATTAACTAATAACTAGAGAAATAGCGAAGATGATGAACTAAACTCAAATTATGGAAACCTAAGGCGGTCGGTTCACTATGAAGAATCAACAAACTCATAAAACATTTACCAATTAATTCATTAACTTTTATTGAACTAGAACACACTAATTCTCTTGAAATCAGACTCCCTTAGAACTTCATTACCGGCTCTCACTCGCATAAATTCGTTTTACCTATTATTCAGTGGTTTTATTGTGGCAATCTTACCTCTCGGCCTCCATTTCGACAATTACCTAACTTACAACTAAGTCTGGCCATAATTTAATTGCAATAAATAGAAGTCAATAATAGAAATTAAACTACTAATAAAGAATTAAATTAACGAACATTAAACTGATTCATAACATGTTCATAGTTCCCCTAGCCCTAGAAAATTGACTACTTACTCATAATTATGAAAACAAAAACAAAATTCAAATAAATAAACATAATTCATGAGCATAAAACAAAAGTAACAAATATAAACCTATGAACTAATTACTATAATTAAACTAAACAACAAAACAATTCAAAATAAAAACTAATCTAACAAATAAATTAAACTAAACAATAAAACTAAAAACTAGAAGAGAAAAGTGAAAGAAGTTACCTTTTTAATTTTTGAATTGAAATTGAATTGAATTGAGTTGAAAGAGTAATTAACAAACTAATCTATGAATTCTAGAGAGACAAAGTCATTACAGAGCTAATTAGAATTTCTAAAATCCTCAAAATTGCTAAAAGAAAGCTAAAGGCCGTCCAAAAACATCCAAGCCCTTATATACTAACATTGGGCTTGAAATAATAAAGCCCACGATCATAACCGGAGGAAAACCAACTGGCCACAGAAGAAGCTTCCTGCGCCTGCAGCGATCAAAGCCTCTTTTTCCCTGTACCCGCATCTTGCCTCTATTGGCTTTTGTAAAGGGTCTGCTTTATGTTGCGGGCGCATAAAAAAAATTCCCTTTGATGGTTGCGCCCGCATGAAGTGTTCTGAGCAACTTTTTGATAATCTTCTAAATTCTTCGCTCGATTCCTTTAACTATTGTTCATATCTTCTCGTACCATGGCACGCATCTTGAGGAAAAGCTATTTGACTCATTTAAGATCATGTTGACTTCATAATTCCCAATTACTGCTGTGAATATCGATAGAGAAAATCGCCACTCACAATGATCAAAGTAATCTAGTTCCAAATTCTATAAAGAAATCACCAAGAACTTGAACTGGTTTTCGAATAATTTTATGAATTGGTTAAAGCTATAAGTGAAAGTGCAAGTTACACTCAAGAGGGGGGGGGGGTGAATTGAGTGTTGTAAGGTTGTTGTAAATTTTTCGATTAATTATAAGAACAGTTTAGAACCAGTTCTCAAGTAGCAGAAACAATAATGCAATAAAACAAACAACACCAAGATATAACGAGGTTCGACTTCTAATAAGTCTACGTCCTCCACTCACTCACTCTTTGATTAATCAACTCAGAATAACAAAAGAACTTCACTCAATCAATTATGCACCTATGCACAATATGATTCCCCAACTTCCACCTATGGAAGTTCGACTCAACCTTCAACTGTGAAGGTTCTAATGAAGATGATCCCAGATCAATTTCGCCGGCAAACTGAACTCTCAGAATGCTCAAATTACAACACCTTGTCTCTCTTAATAAAAATTAGCCTAAAATCTTACAAAAGAGAGAACATTAAGACCTTAATGTGGTTATGAGGTTTATGCGAGATTGAGACTTAAAGAGAGCTTTTGCAATTCGTAATCTTTTCAATTTTTGTTCGTGCAAAAGTTATTCTGGTTGTATGCTAGCAAATGTCCTTGAATAAACCTTTGGCTAGTATGTAATATTGCAAGAATTTATTTTCCTTGGAATTATAGAAATAATTCCGTGAAAATATTCGCACTGATTTTATTTGAAATCAAATAAAATCAGCACACTATTATATAACATAATTGCCATACTTAAGAATATTTTCCTTGCATACAAATCCAAGCATCCGTATAATTTCTGAAAACAATTTTGGCATGGAAAGAATCTTTCCTAAAATACGGATGTATGAAGTAAACTCGAGAGGACTGGTTCAGCACTGTTACCAGACTGTTCCAGTCATCAAAGTTTACTTGTAATAATGTATGCCAAGTAACTTAAGTTCCTTATCATCCATAATTAGTGCATCTCTGTAATCTCAATCTTTAAAGTGCATCTGTAAACCTTCATACCACTTACATTGCATCTAAGACCTGAGATTTAGACTCTATCAGCTTGATCTTCATGCAGACTTCAAGACTTGGCTTCTAGAGCTTTATCTTGTCATCATTGAACTTGTTTCTTTAGTGCACATGCAAACAAAAACTTGCATACAATATAATAGTTCAATGTGGTTTGTCATTATTCAAAACAAAAGCTAGGAACTCAACAAATTCCCCCTGCTAATAATGTCATTTAATATTTGGAACTTTTCAAAAAAATTTAATTCTTTAGAATTCAATGGACTGGTCTCATGCTGTTCCTGCAGATTAAGCATCATTTGTTTGTAAACCAGTTCACAACTAACTGACAACAGTTTAAGAAAAAGTTTTCTAAGTACCCAGGGAAAATACTAATTAGACGCAGAGCTCTTAGACTTAAACATGTATTCGCAATAAGAACATCAGTAAGTTCATCAAACTTGTTTTCAAGCAAACAAGCCGTTGCGATGATAAGAAGTAAAATGTTTTGAATACATTTACTTCCAGACCTTGTAGGCTTGTCACCAGTAGCAAGATTATCAATATTGCTTCTTTTTGCTGCAACACACATAGGTTAGTATTATTCATTAGACCTGCTTTGCCTGAATTAGGTAGAAGAGATCAGAACTTCACACCTGCTTCCCCCTCTTGGCATCATCAAAATAGTCAACGCATAAAAGCTTTTAAACAAATAACGAAACACTATCAGTAGTCAAACTATTAATTATATAAAGCTCAGCTAAATAGGTCGCTCTAACAGCATTCTAGAGATGCTGATTCTACCAATTGTTCCTGCCAAAGTGTCAAACCTACTTGTCCTGAAAGTTATTACAGAATAGTATTAAACCAAAGTACAGAATAACAATGTCTTTTGAAAATGAAGGAGGAAAGCAGAATAAGAGTTCAACAAAAAGGAGGGGGTTAGTAGCAATAGGATAAAATAAGAGGAAAGAAAAGAAATCAATCAGCTCCAGAGTCTTGTTTAGTCTCATCATCTTCTCCTTCCTCTGAAGCACTTGCATCATGTTCTTCATTATCCTCTTCCTCATCCTTCTCAGAGACCAGTTCAGCTTCCTCATCATCAACATCACTTGCAGCTTTTGATCTCTCTTTCTTTTCTTTAGAATCCTCACCACCAATTAAACCAGCTTTATCAAGACGATCCTCAATTCTTCTGTAGGATTCCTGAAGTGCAGCACATATTGTAGTGACAACATTTACCATATTTTGCATGATTTGATTCTGGTCACTCAGCTGCTTAACTAAGGCATAGGTTGCCTGAACTGTTTCTGTACTGGTCCCAGCAAGATCAGCATCACTTTTCCCTTCATCCTTCATCTTTAGCACACCACCTGCATATGTCATGCCCTTTGTGACCTATTATCTGATCGGTGAGATGTGACATGGTGCCATAATCTCCCACCATAGGTATCTTCCAGTGCCCAAATACTAAGGTCAACCATCCTCCATAAGGCAGAGCATGATTAGCTTTCTCCACACAGCTGATCATACGACCTAACATCATAGCAGGGAGTTTGACAGGAATGTGTTCAATGAGGCAGTAAATGAGAACACTATCCATCAACCGTACACTCATGCGGCCTTGTGCTCTAGGACACACAATCTTTGAGGCTATAGTATGAAATATCCTCATGATTTGTTCCTTTAATTGGCCAATGGTGTACCCCTGTTTGCTATCGGGTGGACCAGTAAAGAGTCTAGTCAGGATCTGTTCTGCTGTGACTCCGTTTACAGAAGGCCAATATTCTCTAGAGTAAACATCAATTCCCTTTATTGGAACATTGAGAATCTCAGCCAATTTCTTTTCAGAAAAATTTAAGGGAGTGTCTTTAACAAAGGAGAAATAGGATCCATCATCTTTAGTATGTAGGTGTGAGTAAAATTCTTCAACCAGGGGCATGAAAACATCTAAATCTTTTGCAAACAACAAAGACCATTTCTGAAAATCTAAAGTCTCGTTAACCTCAATCAAGAACTTTTGTGCAACCCAACTCTTTGCAATAGAAAATCCCATAAGAATTTGTCTATCTTGCAGATTTTTTAGAGGTTTAGGGGTAGTAGACTTACTTTTCTTAGATTTAATGCTTGAAGAGATCACAACATCAGATTGCTTTCTCTTTTACCCTGTTGTGGGCTGGTTTGGTTGTGCATTTTTCATGATAGCCTTCCCCTTGGACGCTTCTGCACCCTTTCTAGCAACCGTCTTCACATGAGCACCCTTGCTTGCTATATTCTTTGTGTTCTCTTTCTCAGTAGCTATCTCAACTTCCTCTTCTTCTTCAGTAACTTTGTTGTTCTTTGATTTGTCAACTGGTTTGGGAGTGGTTTTAGGCATGGGTGTTTTGGATTTTGTGATTTGTGGGTTAGGGGCCTTCTTCTCAACTTTCTTAACCTTTTTTTATGACGGTTTCGTAGTGCTTACTTTCTTTTCCTTCACTTCTTCTGCAACAACATCCTCAATTGTTTCAATTTCCCTTTCTTCTGATTCAACTTCTTCTTCCTCAACTTCTTCTTCATCCGACTTTGATTCGGACTCAGATTCCTTCTCATGTTCAGATTCTTCAACAATATCTGGTTCTTTGGATTTTGAGGTCTCTATTGGTACAGGAGTGGATTCTTTGGATTTTGGTGTGGGTGGCTTTTTGGCAGTGGTTGATTTTGTGGATGTTGGTGTGGAAGATTTGGTGATTTTGGTGGTTAATTTTGGTGTAACCGCCTTTGTGGTAGTTTCGTGGGGGATTTTGGTGTGGTAGGTCTTATAGTAAGGGCTTTTGAAGTTTCAGACTTGGTGTTCTTTATAATCAATGGCACTCCTTCCTCTTCGTTCACTTCCTCCTCCATCACATCTTCTATCACAGACTCAACGACCTTGTCAACCATCTTCTTTATTTTCTTCATTTCAATTTCAAGAGATTCACTAACTTCTTTCTCAACCAATCGTGTGCTTCTTCTTTTCGACATGATGAGACCGAATATTTTCTCTGCTTTGAGCAAAAACAAACTTTAAACAATATGAATGAAAGAAAGAAGAAGAATTTAGGCGAATTAGGTTTTTGTGTGAGAGAAATATAATCGAGAGAATATATAGAAAGAAAAGAAAATAAGGAAATGAAATGAAGAAGGAATGTATGATCAGAAGCATATATTTATAAAAGATTTGAATTAAAACTGTTATCTTCAAAGTACTTGAAAGATATTTGTCTGTTCAACCAAAAAGGCAGTTGCCATATATACAACCGTCATTATATTTATTTCCGAAAATTTGTAATTTTGAAAATAGCCTAGCTAATTAAAAAAAATAACCGCCTCATGGATTTGGTTCCCTAATGGTCTGCAACTAGTCTGTCCCATCTTAATTTTTACAAGATTATGCTAAGGTACTTGGGTACTAAATTTATCAGCTCAGCATCGCATAAGAACTTTGTGAGACCTAAAAGCAAAAAAAAATAAAAATAAAAACAAAACAGTATATACATAATGACATCATTTGACTAGCCAAAGGGACAAGTATAGACTTAAGAGATCATTGTCTAATTGTAATCATACCCAACAAGGTACAAAGCTTGATGAACATTTCTCTACTCAAAGGTTTTGTAAAAATACCAGCTAGTTGATCTTCTGACCTGCAAAACTCCAATTCTACATTACTTTTTTGAACACTGTCCCTTAGAAAATGATGCTTAATCTCAATATGCTTGGTTTTAGAATGTTGGACAGGATTTTTCGAAATATTGATTGCACTTGTGTTATCACATAAAATGGGAACACTTCTGAAACAGATCCCAAAATCCTTTAGTTGTGACTTTATCCACAAGAGCTAAACACAACATAAAGCAGCTGCAATGTACTCAAAATCTGCTGTGAATAAGGCCACAAAATTTGTTTCTTAGATCCCCATGAGATAAGGCGGGAACCTAAGAAGTGAGTCATTCCAGAAATACTCTTCCTATCCACAATAAAACCAGCAAAGTCAACATCTGAGTATCCTATAAGATTTATACTGCTACCTTTTGGATACCACAAACACAGATCATCAGTACCATTGAGATATCTTAAAATTCTCTTAACAGCCTTTAGGTGAGGTTCTTTAGGGTTGCTTTGAAATCTTGCAAACAACCATACTGAAAACACTATATCTGGCCTACTGGCTGTTAAGTAGAGCAATGAGCCAATCATACCTCTATACAACTTACCCTCAACACCCTTTCCCTTCTCATCAAGGCTCAATTTTGTAGAAGTTGGAATAGGTGTTTCATAGGATTTGCTGTCTTGCAAACCATATATTTTCAGTAACTCCTTGTGGTACTTCTGCTGATTAATCATAATTCCATTTTTGGTTTGCTTAATTTGAAGTCCTAGAAAGAATCCAAGTTCTCCCATCATACTCATTTCAAATTCACTTTTCATCAAATCTACAAACTCATTACACAAATTAGGATTAGTAGCTCCAAACAAAATATCATCTACATATATCTAGACCACTAGTAGATCAGTTCCCTTTTCCTTAAGAATAGTGTCTTGTCAACTAAACTTCTCTATATCCATTTTCTAAAAGAAAACTGGAAAGCCTCTAATACCAAGCTCTGGGAGCTTGTTTGAGACCATAAAGAGCTTTGTCACGTTTAAAAAATGGGTTGGCAAGTCACTCTACTTAAATCCAAGGAGCAGTTCCACATATACATCTTCTTTCAAAAAAACATTAAGAAAGGTTGTCTTAACATCCATTAGAAAGAGTTTAAAGTTCATATGGGCTGCAAAAGCAATGAAAATACTGGTTGCCTCAAGCCAGTCTACTGGAGCAAAGGTTGCATCATAATCAATTCCTTCTTGTTGATTAAACCCTTGGACAAGTAAAGTAGCTTTGTTCTTGACTATAATACCTGCATCGTCCATTTTGTTCCTGAACACCCATTTACTCCCAATAACAGACATGTTTTCCTTCCTGGGTTCAAGATGCCAAACTTGATTTCTCTCAAACTGATTGAGTTCATTTTGCATGGCCAGAACCCAATCTGGATCCATTAAAGCAGTCTTATAATCAGTTAGTTCAACATTAGAAAGAAAGGAATAGAAAGCACAAAAGTTTTGTAGAGTGGAATTCCTTGTTTGCACCTCTTTGTTAATATCACTAATGATAAGATTAGAGGGATGATCAAACTTGTACTTGAAGGATTTGTTCATATCAAGATTTGCATTGGTGCCTTCTAATGTTGAACCGGTTCCTGTACTAGTACCCCCTGCTTCATTGTTGTTTTGAAAGGGTGAACCTGGTTCCATAGTGGTCTCAGCTGCATTGTATTCATGTGGTTGAGCCTCTGAGTAACTATTTCCTTCTCTTACTTCATGAGCTTCTTGAGTTTATGCTTGATCAGACTCTTCCTCTCTAGGAGAGTTGTGTGGTGAGTCTGGTTCAGCACCTTCTACTTCTTTAGCTCCCGTAAAGTTTAGCATGCCAATTTCGAATTCATCATCATCAACCTGCACATGCTCGCTAAACATATTAGTTTCATCAAACAGAACATGGATACTCTCTTCAACACACAAGGTTCTTTTATTGAAAACTTTGTATGACTTGCTGTGTGAAGAGTATCCAATGAAAACATCCCCATTAGTTACGGGATCAAATTTATCCAAAATTGATTTACCATTATTGTGTACAAAGCATTTACACCCAAAAACGCGTAAATGTGCTGAGAAATTGTGAGATACACCATGATCATTACAGTAGGTAATTAAGCTGACATTGTCAAATTCAGAACCATTATCAGACCGGATAGAGACCAGTTGATGATTAATCTTGTTTTGCACCTGTTTTATCAAGATTTAAAATCTTCAAAAGTTTCATTATTAAATTTTAGAAATACTGTCCAAGTATAACTAGAGTAATCATCAACTAACACAAACACATAACTATGACCATTTAGACCTTCTACACGCATGGGTCCACACAAGTCAATGTGTACAATTTCGAATGGTCTAGTAGTGCTTACAAACTTCTTTGGCTGAAAAGAGGACTTGACATGCTTACATTTGGCACATTCATGACAAATATGTTCTGCAACAAACTTAGTCATATGTAAACCTGTAACTAAGTCCTGAGATTGCAGTTTATTCAGTAAGGAAAAACTTACATGTCCAAGTCTCTTGTGCCACAGTCAATGGTCATCCTCCATAACATTGAGACAAGTGGCACTGGTCTTAGGAATCTAACTCAAAAATGTTATGTAAACATTATTGTGTCGGAACCCCTTGCAGACCAGTTCCCTTGTTTCAGCGTTAACTATGTGACAAAGATTTGTTTCAAATTCAACATGGTTTTCTTTTTCACATAGTTGAGATATGCTCAAGAGGTTATGTTTCAAACCTTCAATAAAATATACATTATCAATTGCTTGAGAAAGCGTCTTACCGACCTTACCTATGCCCTTGATCAAACCTTAACGATTAACTTCAAAGGTGACACTGCCTCCTTCATAGGCTATGAGTGAAAAAAATTAACTTTTATCTCCTAGCATGTGTCCTGAGCAACCATTGTCCAAATACCAGAATGGCTTTCCTTTCACTCTAACCTGCACAAACAAATCAAGGTTTAGTTTTAGGAACCCAGATTTTCTTGGGTTCCTGGCATGTGACTATGATGATAATGAGTTCTTTGAACATGAGACTGATTTTTCTTATTATATATGTTTTTGCTTGGTCCAACAAGTTTCAATAGCATGTCCATTGTTACCAGAATAGATGCATACATGCATGTCTTTTGCAAAAATATACTTACCTCTCTTGAATTCAGAAATCCAAGTCTCATCTCTCCCCAACTTTTGGAGCTGTTGGGAACTACTTCCAGAATACCCTAATCCAAATCCCATAGGATTACCATGTTGAGAGGTCAGGATGTTTAGAGTACTTTGAGCATCGAGCAACCTGTTCATCTGTTGTGAATATTGATCAAAGAAATCGCCACTCACGATGATATAATCTTATTTCGGTTTTCTCTAAAGTCAAGCACCAAGAAAATCGATCTAAGTCAAATAATTTTATGAATTGATTAAAGCTATGCACCCTCAATTCCTAAAATTATCCTCACAAGAGTATAAATCCTAAGCACCAACTCTTTCAAAGTGTTCGAAATTTTCACACTCGAAAATTTCTTTGGTTTTGTTTTGTTTTGTAGAAAACAAATAAACTTAAACAATAATGTTAGTTGAAATCACTAATCTGAATTTTTACAAACTAATGTTGAGATTATTTATAGTCATAATTATCAACAAAATTCTAACTAAACTAAGCTAAAAATGCACGCATAACATAGGAAGATCGCCCTAATCTAGTGACTCATGGATGACTCACAAGATAAGAATGCCACATTGATGCAAGCACCAGTGACATTGATAATATTAATGATATCAGTGCAAGAAATGATATTAATGATATCAATGCAATCAACTTCGAAGGTGGTGATGACAAGGGCAAGGGTGCAACCATAGGTGAAATAATTGCATACAGTGATATAAGCTATATAGGTGCATCAAGGGTAGGAATTTGCGTATGCATGGTCACATGTCAATAATATGGCACGCAAATCAAGGCAAGAATGGTGGATTTGGGGATCAAGATGGTTTTTGCCTATGAGTTTTTTCCCACAGGGTTTTTCTCATTTTTGGCATTGAGTCTTTTAATTCTTTGTGAGTCTTGATCATCATAATTATGCTAAAATACATGGAAGACAGATTCTTGAAGGTTTCTTGATTAAAATATTGGATCTTGAAGCATTTATTGAAGTTCTTGAAAGAATCTTGAAAATTGCGCACAAAAGGAACGGTTTCTTGAAGCGTGTTTTTTGGGCGTTTTTCCAAGTTCTTGGGCTCCAAGCAAGTGGCGTGATTTTAGTCTAAATCCTGATGATTATCTTCTTAATTAATTATTTTGTCAAGTTGTTAAGATACTTTCTTTATTTGTTAGTTAGTTAGAGTTTGTTAGGAAAGATAAGATCAAAGTGCAAGTTGCATGATGATGTGGCAATCTTATCTTTAGTTTGTTGAGCAAAAGTAGGATTTATTTTCCTAGTCTTAGGTGTGTTTTTTTTAGTCTATTTTAGTTAGGATTTTGTTGATGATTATACCTATAAATAATCTCAACATTAGGTGTAATTAATTAAGTTGGAGTTGAATAAAAAAAGTTGTTTGTTTACTTGAAAACAAAATTCCGAAATTTATAAGAGTTGGTGATTAAATTCTTTATACTCTTGTGATTTAATTAGTAGCTTTGAGGGTGCTTAGGCTTTAATCAAAGGACTAATTGATCAACCTAAAATTAAGAATCTTGGTGACTGGTTCTTTATAGATTCGAAATTTTTGTATATCCCTTTGTGAGTTTTTGTTCACACGAAAATTCACAACACACATCATCACTGCATGTCATGCAACTTGCTAAAATATCCTAACAAACCATATCTAAACAAAAAAATATCCTAACAAACTTATTTTTACCTTGCTAATAAAGATAATCTACAAATTATAACCAGATTTACACAACAATATTATTTACCCAAATCCCCCAAAAATCGTCAAAATTGACGCAATTCATACTCGTTCAAATTTGCACAATTTACCGGTTTTTCTTCAAATCTTCAAGAAACCTTACAGGATTCAATCTTTTAATCAAGAAACCTTCAAGAAGTCATTTCCCATGTTTATAAGGCTATAAATAATGATTAAGACACTTCAAGAAATAAAAGACTCGATGCCTAAAATGAGAAAACCCTATCAAGTGAAGTGGGAAAAACTCATAGGCAAAACCATCTTATTCCCCTAATCCCACCATTCTTTCCTTTGCTTCAATGATCAAGTATTTTAGTGTGTCACCATACACACCCATGATGTTGTCACAGAAGATCCCAAAAGCCTTGAATCCAAATAAGCCATTATTTCCCCCATAATTGCATCATTCTTAGAAGCCATTATCAAACCTTTGAAGTTATCACCTTGTTTCTTATCATCATCTGTCTTAGGCAATCACTCAAATCCTGTTCCTCGTTTTCAAGTTTCTTAAGTTGATCTTCATTATATTCAGCAGCAATGGCAAGATCCAACTTTACCCTATGAGTTTATCCTTATGTTTTGAAATCAATTCAGGATCTAGTTCAGAAGTGGTCTAAAAGTGTTCTTGCCTTTCTTTAGTTGAGATATTTCAGCTTGAAGATCAAAGATTTTAGTTTCATATTTTAAGTGTAAGAGTTCAATATCAACACCTTGATTGTCCAAAGCAACTTTAGGGTTGATATCTTTCTTTAACTCAGATATTTCAACATGTAAACCACAGATCTTACCCTCATATTCCAAACATAAGTTATTTACATTAATACTAGAACTACTTGTGCTAGCAAGAGAAGTTTTTAGATTCACATTCCCTTTAAACAATTTTTCCACATTATCAACCGTATAATTATAAGCTAAAATCAAGTCAGAATGTTCTAGAGTGAGTGATTTCTGTTTAAGTACTTCTTGGCTTCTTGGATTGCAGTTACCTTAGGCAACCATTTACATGTCAATCTTCTCAAAACTTTTCTAACCAAATCTTCACTAGTGAAACTTTTACCAAGATATTTTAGTTCATTAATAATTGACATAAACGAGTATACATATCTTTTATATTTTCATCTCGATTCATATCAAAAGCTTCATATTTAGACATAAGCATATCAACCTTAGATCTCCTGACTTCACTAGTGCCTTCATAGGCTAACTCTAGAGTTTCCCATATTTTATTTGCAGTAGAACAAGCTAAAATATGGCTTAACTCATTATAAGCAATACCTTCTTGAAGAAGTGACATAGCCTTTGCGTTCTTCTCGAGTGTCTTAAGATTTGTGCTAGTGTATTCACTTTCCTTCATCTCTGTTCCATCAGCGTTGTTAGCCACCTTCTTTGGTCCATTTTTTATTATCATCCAACACTCATAGACAGTGCCAATGACAAAGTCTTGCATGCAATTCTTCCACCAGGCATAGTTTGTTCTATTAAATTTGGGCAGCCTTGATAATCCAGAAATTCCATTCGTCATCTCTTGAGTATTCATCGTTTCTTCCTTCTCTAGGTGTTACCCTTTCGACAAGTTAGGCTCTGATACCAATTGAAAGTGCAATTTACACTCAAGAGGGGGGGTGAATTGATTGTTGTAAGGTTGTTGTAAAATTTTTGATTAATTATACGAACAGTTTAGAACCAGTTCTCAAGCAGCGGAAACAATAATGCATTAAAATAAACAACAGCAAGATTTAACGAGGTTCGACTTCTAACAAGTCGACATCCTCCACTCACTCAATCTTTTATTAATCAACTCAGAATAACAAAAGAATTTTACTCAATCAATTATGCACCTATGCACAATATGATTCCCCAACTTCCACCGATGGAAGTTCAACTCAACCTTCAACTATGAAGGTTCTAAAGAAGATGATACCAGATCAACTTCCCCAGCAAACTGAACTCTCAGAATGCTCAAATCACAACACTTTGTCTCTCATTAACAATTAGCCTAAACGCTTACAAAAGAGAGAATATTAAGACCTTAATGTGGTTATGAGGTTTATGTGAGATTGAGACTTAGAGAGAGCTTTTGCAATTCGTAATCTTTTCAATTTTTGTTCGTGCAAAAGTTATTCTGGTTGTATGCTAGCAAATGTCCTTAAATAAGCCTTTAGCTAGTATGTAATATTGCAAAAGAATATTTTCCTTGGAATTATAGTAATAATTCCGGGAAAATATTCTCACCGATTTTATTTGAAATCAAATAAAATCAGCACAATATTATATAACATACTTGCCATACTTAAGAATATTTGCCTTGCATACCAATGCAAGCATCCGTATAATTTTTGAAAACAATTTCGCGCGGAAAGAAACTTTCCTAAAATACAGATGTATGAAGTAAACTCGAGAGGACTGCTTCAGCGCTGTTCCCAGACTGTTCCAGTCATCCAAGTTTACTTGTAATTATGTATGCCAAGTAACTTAAGTTCCTTGTCATCCATAATTACTACATCTCTGCATCTGTAAACCTTCATACCACTTACATTGCATCTAAGACCTAAGATTTAGACTCTATGAGCTTGATCTTCATGCAAACTTCAAGACTTGGCTTCTCGAGCTTCATGTTGTCATCATTGAACTTGTTTCTTTAGTACCTACACATGCAAACAGAAACTTGTATACAATATAATAGTTCAATGTGGTTTGTCATCATTCAAAACAGAAGCTAGGAACTCAACAATGAGCACCCTCAATACTAAAACTATTCTCACACGTGAATATAAAGCTAGAAGCACCAATTCACTCAATAAAACAAAGGTATTTGTTTTTTGACGGAAGACAAAGATAACACACAACACACAATGTATTGACTATTGATTCACAAAACTTGAGTTGTTACAATCTAAATTGAGGCTGTTTATATTATAACACATCAAATAAATCCTAACAAGCTTCCAACACTCTAAAAAATCCTTAAAAACTCCAACTAACACAAAAAACGACTACTTGCCCACTTGTCACAACCGGCCACAACAAAACGCACACAACTTGCACAATCAACTTGCACAACTTGATCTTATCTACAGACAACTTGCATAAATCCTAACTAATTTTGATTTTATTCTAACAAACTACCTAACAATCTAAAAAACAAGATAATAATCACAAAATATCCTAACACTCTCAGAATTTTGAAGTCACCCAAGATCCCAAAAAATCGTCAAAAAACTCGCCCATCCTTGTGCTGTTTTTTGCGCATTTTTCAAGATATGACTTCAATCTTCAAGAAACTTTGCAAGAACGAATCTTTTAATCAAGTAACCTTCAAGATAACATTTTCCTTGACCTTTAGGTAGAAAATGATGACCAATATTCAAAAAGAAATGAAAACACACAATGCCTAAAATAAGAAAAACCCTAGAAAATGCAGTGGGAAAAAAACCATAGGCAAAAACCAACTTATTCCCCTTTTCCACCAATCTTTCCATATTCACGTGTGTGGCTCTAGTGCATGTGACCATGAAACGTAAATATTAGCCTTTGATGCCCCTTATAGCCTTATGTCACCAAAAGCCACAAGCTCACCCATGGTCACATCCTTCCTAGCTGCTTCCGTCAAACCATCAAAGTTATCAACTTGCTTATCTTGACTCATATCAATTACGCTCCTATAACAAATGAAATAAACCGAAAACCACGCGTAATAACCGAGAAAGCATAGAATTAACATTAAAATTTCTAGAAATCAACTAAAACCACCCAAACTCATACAAATCCTAAACTAACACCAAGGAACGATATTTTAACCAAAAAAAAGCCACAAACTCAACTATTAAGCGTAAAAATCGACCGAAAATGGGGAAAAACACTATGTAAAACATGTATATCAAATTCCCCTAAACTGAACCCTTTCTCATCCCGAGCAAACACAACAAATTGACTACACCCCGTAAAAACAAAATAACCATTATAACTCAAGAGAACATCCGAAGACACACGGCTCAAAGGTAACCAATCAAGCACCCAATTACCATCCTTCCTAAAAATGAGTCAAACAAAACTAACCAAGCAAGTTTAATGGATCGATGACTAGAGTAGCTCACGGGTGGTCACTCCGCACATTTAATGATGAGCTTAATTTAATGAAACTCTAACCCTCACCTCCCAATTAAAGATGGAATGTAAATGCAAAGTGTGTTTATATGCAAATTTCAGGAAGCCAAATCCCAAATCTCACACCCTCATGCAAGTGTTTAAGGGTATACACTCATCCTAAAAGTCGACTCGAAATGCAATTAATACTCTATGACCTTGACAAAGGATTCACTTCACAATAACCATAGCAAGTGCATGAAGGTCAAAAAGGACATTTATAAGCTTGTAACGTGGCTAGGGTGACATGTAGGATAAATTTAGGATAATATCGTGGAGTGCAGGGTAAAGGCATATAAAATCAAGGAAAACTGTCAACAACTCCAAAGTAATCATCAACATTCTCCAACATCCAATTCCAACCAAACTACACCAAAATTTTCTTTTCAATTCACATCAACTCCATCATACTTATAATAACTAAGACAACCAACTATTCACATGCTTCAACTCTTTTTTTCATGAATTCATTCTCTTTCTTTTTTTTTTTTACTTTGAATTTTGAAATTTCATTCATATATTTTCCTTTCTTTTTCAACTTTTGAAACTATCATGCTTCTATACTTTTTCACTTATTTTCTTCATGCATCATCAAATTCTAGGTTCACGACTCTTAACGTTTTGTCGTTGTTTAAATACAATAAACAATAACAAAATCATCACACATGCATATATAGGTCGTAAATAGAATATCATTATCAATTAATTAGCAACGGCCTAGACATTGGTATGCAGACCACTCCAAAGCTTCCCCATACCAAAGTTGGGTGTCATAACAAACAATGAAGCATGGCTAATAAGGCTGTAATGTGGCAAAAAATACAAATGAAGGGTAAAAGCTCAAACATGGAATCAAGGGAAATGTATGGAAATGGCTAAAATATGAAATTCTGGAAGCTTCTAAAAGAATGAAGGCCTTTCATCATTCCCAACATGCACAAAACCACAACTAAAGCTACTAGAATCCAATGTAAAACCCAAGATCATAATTGCACCAAGAACTAAGCATGCAAGAAAGAAAAATAGATACATCATAAACAAAAGTGGCTCAAATCCTCTCGTTAACACAATTCAAGTCCAAGACCTAAGCAAGGTTGAAAGAGTTGACTAATACAAGGAATTCCAGCAATTAAAAGTCAAGTCATAGCCAGCAAATCACACATGTGGATTCATCCGCAGTTAAGAGTCATAAAGTTTTCAAAAGATGTAAAGGGTACAAAAGTAGTCAAATTCTCAAAATAGAACTCAAGCTGGGACGAGATTTATTCATTAGTTAATAATCTCGTTAGAATTAGTCTTGAGAAAAACTATACATTCTTTTTGGTCACATGTAAACTCCTACTCCTAACGAGTAGTACAAAACATGAAACAATCCTATGAAAGCACTAAAACTAAGCTAAGAAAGCAATAAAAACTAACTAAAGCACACAAACATGAAAAGAGAGAATAAGAAGATTTAGAATGATCTAACCAAACCAGATACAATATCAAACAAGAGTCCACTAAACCACCAAGTCCACAAATACATCTTGCTCGAAATCAATCCTGAAAAGGAAGAACAAACCAAACTCCAAAGAAAAAGGGGTTAAAACAAAATAAAACTAAACTAAACTTTTTTTTGTTTTTTGTCATTTTTTTCTGATTGTTTTGTTTTTTATTTTCTTCATTTTTTCATTTTTTTTTCAAAGCATAAAAAACTAATTACATATGTACAAAAGAAATAAATCCTCCCCCCAAACTGAACATTGTCCCGTCACGGGACACATAACCATGAAGAATGAATGGGAGGAGATGAAGCCGAGCTCTACTAACCAAGGCCCAGTACCTAGGATAGTACTAGTTATAGTAAGGATGGTAGGAGTAAGAGGTAGGCTCGGTGTTGGGATCATAAGTAGGAGGCCAGTTTGGATGGTTCGGGAACCCTTGCACCGTCCCCGCCTCGACATTGCTCATATGCTCCCTCCACTGGACTCTCTAGAGTAAATCTACATCAGTGCGGAGTCCTATGAGTGAATGGTCAACCTGATAAGTGTATTTTATTCATGTATTTTACCCCCTTTTATAGTTTATTTTGACTCTAACCTATGCTCTTCGGAGCTATTTTGGCTAATATTTGGTTGTATGGAGTTGTTTGTGCTTGTTAGTTACTTTTTGCAGGATTTTGTTATTTTTGCATTGATTCGGAGGCAATCATATGGGTTACAACTACATGCTAGAAGCCATGGGATAGAATTGTAGTATTCCGGAAGTTATGATGAAGCCTAGAGTAGCTAGAAGACGAGCTATCTTGAGTTAGGTGAAAAAGTCATTTCGCCCCGGCAGTCGGACGGATTTCGCCCGGGCGGACAGGCAGAATTAACTTAGCATTTTCAGGAGATTTATGGCAAAAACACTGATCGTGCCCGATCGGACGAATTTCTCCCAGGCAGTCGGGTGGATTGCCTCATGCAATATTATGCACCACCCACGCCCTTTTCTTATCCTTGCACAAATTCATTCTCTTACCCCTATAAATCATATTTCACCCTCATGACCCCCTGAACCCCTCTACCATCTCTCTTTTCTCACTTTGCTCCCTTCAGCACTGAGGACATTGCTGAGTCCGGCTTGGAGGAGGTAAGTTTTATTTGCTTTCTTAGGATAGTCATATGGTTTGTACTACATGTTAGGAGTATGAGTTTACATATGACCTAAAAAAATGTACTGCTTTCTTAGTTTAGTTTTTATTGCTTTATAGTTAGTTGATTGAATGATTTGAGTTTGTTTTTGATTTGAGTATTGCTGAATGATTGAATGATGATTTTTCTTTGCCCGCATTTTTTTTTAATAAAATGATTTTGGTTGATTTGGGCATGTGATGAGTTATGTTTAGGGAATTGCCAACTTGGACTTGAACTTGACTTAGCTTGAAACAGTTTCTTATCTTGCCATTGTAGCCATGTGTAGAGTAGAGGCTTGAAATGTGTTAACGGGAGGATTTGAGCCGCACACATTATTACATGCTTATTTCTTTCCTTGTGTGCTTAGTTCCTGATGCTTGTATGTTCCGTGTTTTGGCTTTTGACTCTAGTAGTTTGGCTTTGGTGTGTTACATGTCGCGAATGATAAAAGGCATTCAGTTCTTTTAGGAACTTTTAGATTTTAGGCATTCCTCCATAAATTTTCCCTTGGTCCTTAATTGAGTCTTTTACCCTTTATATGCATTTTAACCACATTACAAGCCTTTATGGCCTTGTTGTACCTATTGATATATGCCCAAGCTTGGCTTGGGGGAGTTGTGGAGTTGTTATGTTGTGTTGTGCATTTGTTGGAAGTTTTGGAGCATGTGGAAAGTTGTGGATTGTTTGATGTTAAAGTTTATTAATAGGTCTCACATTAAGGCTCTGCATATCAATGTGTAGGCTTGTTTGTAATGAAAGAATTAAAAATGTTATATGTCTTTTATTGGCCTAGTTATGTATGTGTGATGATTTTGTCTTTGACATATCATTAAGAGTCGTGAGCCTAAGTTGTGGAAAAAAATTTTGAAAGTTGAAAAAAAAATAAGAAAGAAAATAATTGAAAAAAGATGAAAAATATTGAAAAAGAAAGCTTGTTGGAGTTAAATGTTGGAGGTGTTGATCATGTTCTTTGATTGTTATATGCAAATAGCACGCATTTACCACCACATTATCCCAAATTTATCCTACCCATCACCCTAGCCACGTTACAAGCTTATAAAGACCTTTTTGATCGGCAGCTGCATGTTTTTAGTTCTTATGTAGTGACCAATTGCCAAAGCTAGTGAGTATTACTTGCATTTCGAGTCGACTTCCATATTAGGATTGAGTGACTACCCTTAAAAACTTGCATGAGGTGTGAGTTGTGGGTTTGGGCTCTCAAAGTTTGCATTTAAAAACTTATTGCATTTGCATTTTTATTTGGGATTAAGGGTGAGCTTTATTATTTATACTCAATTATATGCGTGGAGTGACACCGAGTGAGCTACTCTAGTCATCGACTTCTATTTCTTACATGGTTGGCTTTATGATTTTGATTTAAGTGGATGGCGGTCAAGGGATTTTGATATGTTGGTATAGGAACTTACATGCTCGGAATTGCTTGAGTTGATTGTGTTATCAAAAGTTTTGGGGTGAAGTCAATATTCGGTTTAGTTTGTTTGCTTGAGGACAAGCAAAGGTTTAGCTTATGGGAGTTTGATAACTGTAATTTATTCATGTCCCCCTTTTCTAGTTTATTTTGACTCTAACCTATGCTCTTCGGAGCTATTTTGGCTAATATTTGGTTGTATGGAGTTGTTTGTGCTTGTTAGTGACTTTTTGCAGGATTTCGGTGTTTTTGCATTGATTCCGAGGCAATCGTATGGGTTACAACTACATACTAGAAGCCATGGGTTAGAATTGAAGTATTCAAGAAGCTATGATGAAGCCTTGAGTAGCTAGAAGACGAGCTATCTTGTGTTAGACGAAAAAGTCATTTCGCTGGAGCAGTCGAAAGGTTTTTGCCCTGGCGGTCGGGCAGAATTTACTTCGCATTTTCAAGAAATTTGGGGCGAAAACATTGATAGCGCTCGATCGAGCGGATTTCGCCCGTGCAATCGGGCGGATTGCTTCTAAGGCCAAAATCACTCGCTCCGTGAGCCCGATCGGGCGAATTTTGCCCGGTCAGTCGAACGGTTTGTCCGGAGCCCGTTTTCTCCCTTTTTAGCTTGGGCCTTGAACTGTTTATATAAATAACTATTGTTTTAGGTCATTTACACTTCATTAGAGTAGACATTATTTTTCTCCTAAGGGTTTTTCATTCAGTTTCTCTCTAGAAATTACTTTTGTCAAAACTTAATCATTCATTCAATACAATCCCAATTTCAGGTTCTAGTTTATTTCTTTTCTTGTTTTTATTAGTTTGATTATGTTTCTTAGTTAGAGTTGTTAGTAGTATTTTATTTCTAGATCTGTTTTTTGCCCTAGTTTATGATTTTGAGTTATTTTGCTCATGTTAATTAGTTTAATTGCTTTAGTTATGTTTTTATTTTTAGTTTTTATTGTTATTTTGTTTCCTGTGATTTTTATCATGTGTGAGTAGTTTTCTTTCTAGGACTAGGGGATTTATGGATCGTTCTTGATGTGTTGTTGATAGTTGTTAATTTTATTGTTGATGTTCTTGAATTCCTGTTGTCAATTATTATTGCTTTCTGTTAAATACTGGTCATGTTAAATTGTTAGTCTAATATTGTCGAAATCGATACCG
Organism: Suaeda aralocaspica; assembly: GCA_016808085.1. Classification (NCBI taxonomy): domain Eukaryota; kingdom Viridiplantae; phylum Streptophyta; class Magnoliopsida; order Caryophyllales; family Amaranthaceae; genus Suaeda; species Suaeda aralocaspica. The sequence continues at coordinate 1,185,953 of PYUH01000271.1, forward strand.
AGAGGTAAGATTACCACAATTAGATCATAGGGACAATAGGCTAAACGAGTCTAAGTGAGCGAGAGCCATTACAGGAGTTTTGAAGGAGACTAGATTCGAGAGAATTAGTGAACCTTGATTTAGGAAGTTAATAATCGGTAAATCAGTTGTGTGCAATTCATTGGTTGATCTGTAGTGAATCGCCATCCTAGACTTAGTTATAGAGTTATTTTCTTAGTTGATTTCATACGTAGTATTAGTGAACTTTTTAGTCAAAACCCAAAATTCAAAGGCCCCTTACGGCCGAGTAACTTTTTAGGATTAGTGGAATTGCTTGCTTCCTTGTGGATACGATCCCTACTTCCATGTCTACATAGTTAGAGTACTAGGTTAGTTTTTATAGGTATACGACTGTCCCTACGATAACCTGATCGAACCGCTGCTAGTTATATAGGTACGGTGCATATTATAAAGGTTCATTAGAGATGTTATGTCAAAGGTGGAGGAAGACTAGCCTGCATAGCTATGTCAGGTTGGCTCTTGCTGAGGTGGAGTTGGTTAGCACTGAGGTGCAGCTTGACCGCCTTCTTGCTGGATCATATTTACCATATGGACCGCTCTCTTTTCGGAGTCCGACCTCTCTTTAAGTGGAATATTATCAGGAGGAATCCTCCAAGGGTTCTATCCATCAGGATGCTCCTGGTAAGGTAGGCTAACATAGGCACTAGGTAGGTAGCACCAAGAATCTCCCTAACACACCAAACGAACCTCTCTGAGTGGCCTCTTTGGTAATGTCTCAAGAAGTTAACAACTTTGAGGGCACTGAAATCAAGAGTAGAAGTATTACCGCCTTCAATCTTGGGAACACCTGCGAAAATGTACTTACCAAGCCTAACTGCAAAATGAGATAATACACGTTGCTTTAGGCATGAATAATAATAAAAAGTAAACAACCATACACAATAGAATGATTTCTTCTAGGGATCCAAAGCTCCCCTCTTGATATCTTATAAGTAAGGTAAAGGCCCAAACAAACTATAAATTTATGCATAGCACTCAATAAATAGCCTCATATAATATATTTTCTTTGCTGATAATTGTTGAATTCTATTTTCTTTATACCTCCCCGAAAAATATCATATAATCTCACCAAATTGTGAGCAAAATTCCTCTGCGTAACCTTATGCTTCCAAATTCCAACAAAATTTGAAAAATTCTCCACAAAAACAAAAAAATACATACATATATAGAACTATAAATAAACAAAGACAAAGTAATATAAAATAAGATTGAACAGCTGAAATAATTAATATATACCTTGCAAATCAAGAATGGCATCATCCAGATGATTTTTTTGATTCTTCAAAAATTTTAAATTATCCTCATGTTGTTTCATTTTACTCCCAACTTTTTCTAATTCATCTTGCAATTTCTGCACAGAAAATATAATTTAATAATATTGGACATCATGTTCTTCTCCCAGCACTATAATTTGACAACTACCAAAATTACAACTAATGTTTTTCTTTCAGTATTATCTTTTCACTTATAAGCATCTTGCAAGAGGAACAATGAAAACTTAAAAATTTCAGTAAACAAAGATGGAAAGCTATTAGCCTATCAATGACATACAATGCAAACATATGGACCATCAACAACACCAACCTTAGAATTAGACATTACCGAATTTGCATAAGGAAGAGGTGTCCCATTGGGCATTTCATTCCCAGTATTTACAAAAGAGTTATTTGAATCTACATGATTGGAGCTGCAGCATCTTGGACAACTAAGGCATGTGCATTTATTGGAATCTGTCAGAAGAAACAAAAGACTGATTAATTCAAAAGCAACCTCAAGTCTCAATAACAGAGCTGCAGCACGACTCCACAAACATTTAGTAGGCACATAAGCAATTCACCCATTTCTTCAAAATGACTACACCATCTCTTACTTTAGGGAAAATGAGTTGTACACATTAAGGAATTTCTTAGCATTAACCAAGAAATAAGTTACCTCAATCGGTAGTGAAGTTCAATAGTGTTAATTCTTTCACATAGGCAATTATACAATCAAAATTCAGTCAAAGTAAATTCCAGGAAAAGCAAGGTTTATAAAATTAGGTAAACACAGATCCTTGTTTCTACCAAAAGATGTCCATTGGCCATGAAAAGCAGCCAGAGTCAAAGGCTTATAAGATACCTTTTACCAAACTCTACAAGCCTACAACTATATTAATTTTCATCAGAAACAAAGAGAAGTAAAGAGTTTGAATGAGAATTAGCTAACAAATTGATACATCAATAACGTAAATTAAAATAAACATATAATCCAATAACAAATTAATACATCAATAATTTCAGTAATTCAGCATTCATTCAGATTCAAATTCAAACATCACCGTAATATTACATTCAAAATCAATTGAATTTCACAATGAAAACAAAAATTCATAAAATCAAAGACAAAATATACGAATATTAACACAATCATATAATTAAATCAGCATTCAACAAAAATGAAAGCTAAAATAGTGCGAAAAAAAATTAAAAAATTCTAATCTAGAACTTAGATATTAGACTTAAGTTGTTCGAATTCAAACTTATGAGAAGAAGAATCATCATCGTTTTTAGAATTCGATACAACTTCTTCAATAACTTGCGAACTCTCAAAATCTGCAATTACGGCGATAAAAACATCCAAATTCAACATTAAAATAACAATCAAAATTCAAAGACAAAAAAAAAAGAAGAAGAAGAAGAAGAGAGTACCATGATTTGCTTCACTTTCGAATGGAGAGGGACGAAAGAGGAGTAAAATTGAGAGAGTGAGACATAAGGAGGGGGCGACACAGTGAGAGTGAGATGATTTTAGGTTTGGTAGAGGAGAGACAATCAAAGAGTGAGAAAGAGGAGAGGCGGTGAAAGAGTGAGAAATAGGAGATGATTTTAGGGTTAAGGGGGCTTATATATGGGGCGGTTATTTGGGCTCATGGGCTGCTTACGATTCTGATTGGGTTATTTGCTGCGGTCAATAAACATGTATAACCGCAGCAAATAGGTTATTTGTTGCGGTTTTTTTGAACCGTAGTAAATACTTCTCTATAATTGTAACAACAATGGTTATTTGTTGTTGTTCTTAAAAAATCACAAAGAACCGTAGCAAATGTGACGCAGCAAATGTGTTTTTTTTTTACTAGTGATATCATCTACATATATCTGGACCACTAGCAGATCAGTTCCCTTTTCCTTCAAGAATAGTGTCATGTCAACTCAACCTCTCTTATATCTATTTTCTAAAAGAAAACTGGAAAGCCTCTCATACCAAGCTCTAGGAGCTTTTTTGAGACCATAAAGAGCTTAATTTGTCAAGTTTAAAAACATGGTTTGGCAAGTCACTATCCTCAAATCTAGAGGGTTGTTCCACATATACACCTTCTTTCAAATAACCATTAAGAAAGGTTGTCTTAACATCCATTTGAAAGAGTTTGAAGTTCGTATGAGCTGCAAAGCAATTAAAATCCTGATTGCCTCAAGCATGGCAACTGGAGCAAACGTTTCATCATAATCAATTCCTTCCTGTTGATTGAATCCTTGGACCACTAGTCTGGCTTTGTTCCTGACTATAAGACCTGCATAATCCAGTTTGTTTCTAAACACCCATTTAGTTCCAATAACAGACATGTTTTCCTTCCTGGGGTCAAGATGCCATACTTGATTTCTCTCAAACTGATTGAGTTCATCTTGCATGGCCAAAACCCAATCTGGATCCATTAAAGCAATCTTATAATCAGTTGGTTCAACATTTGAAAGAAAAGAATAGAAAGCACAAAAGTTTTGTAGAGTAGAGTTCCTTGTTTGCACACCTTTGCTAATATCACTAATAATAAGATCAGAGGGATGAGCAGTCTTGTACTTGAAGAATTTGTTCATATCAAGATTTGCATTAGTCCCTTCTAATGTTGAACTGGTTCCTGTACTGGTTCCCCTTGTTTCATTGTTATTTTAAATAGGTGAACCTGGTTCCATAGTGGTCTCAGCTGCATTGTATTCATGTGGTTGAACTTCTGAGTCACTATTTCCTCCTCTTACTTCATGAGCTTCTTGAGTTTGTGCTTGACCAGACTCTTCTGCTCTAGGAAAGTTGTGTGGTGAATTTGGTTCAGCAACTTCTACTTCTTTAGCTCCTATAAAGTTTAGCATGCCAATTTCGAATTCATCGCCATCAACCTGCACATGCTTGCTAAACATATTAGTTTCATCAAACAGAACATGGATACTCTCTTCGACACACAAGGTGTTGAAAACTTTGTATGCCTTGCTATGTGAAAAGTATCCAACAAAAACACCCTCATCACTTATGGGATCAAATTTGTCCAAACTTGATTTACCATTATTGTGTACAAAGCATTTGCACCCAAAAACGCGTAAATGTGCAATATTTGGTTTACTTCCACTAAGAAGCTCATAAGGTGTGTTCTTTAGTAAAGGTCTCAGCATTACTCTATTTAAAATATAGAAAGTAGTATTCACAGCTTCAGTCCAGAAGTTTTGAGGTAGACCACTCTCTAGAAGCATTGTTCTTGCCATTTCTTGTAGAGTGCGGTTTTTCCTTTCAACCACTCCATTTTATTGTGGAATTCTGGGGGCTGAAAAATTGTGTGATACACCATGATCATTACAGTAGGTAATGAAGCTGATATTGTCAAATTCAGAACCATGATCATAGCAGATAGAGACCAATTGATGATTAATCTTGTTTTGGACTTGTTTTATCAAGATTTCAAATTATTCATAGGTTTCATTTTTAAACTTTAGAAATATTGTCCAAGTATAACGAGAGTAATCATCAACTAACACAAACACATAGCTATGACCATTTCGACCTTGTACACCCATGGGTCCACACAAATCCATGTGCACAATTTCGAATGGTCTAGTAGTGCTTACAAACTTCTTTGGCTGAAAAGATGACTTGACATGCTTACATTTTGCACATTCATGACAAATATGTTCTGCAACAAACTTAATGTTAGGTAAACCTGTAACTAAGTCTTGAGATCGTAGTTTATTCAGCAAGGAAACACTTACATGTCCAAGTCTCTTGTGCCACAGCCAATGATCATCCTCCATAACATTGAGACAAGTGGCAATGATCTTAAGAATCTGAATCAAAAATGTTATGTAAACATTATTGTGTCGGAACCCCTTACAGACCAGTTCCCTTGTTTCAGTGTTAACTATGTGACATAGATTTGTTTCAAATTCAACATGGTTTCCTTTGTCACATAGTTGAGATATGCTCCAGAGGTTATGTTTCAAACCTTCAACAAAATATACATTTTCAATTTCTTGAGAAAGCGTCTTACCAACCTTAACTTTACCTTTGATCAAACCTTTACTACTATCTCCAAAGGTGAAACTTCCTCCTTCATAGGCTACGAGTGAAAGAAATTGACTTTTATCTCCAGACATGTGTCTTGAGCAACCACTGTCCAAATACCAGAATGACTTTCCTTTTACTCTAACCTGCACAAACAAATCAAGGTTTAGTTTTAGGAACCCAGGTTTTCTTAGGTTCCTTGTTAATGGGAACTGGTTTGATATTGTCCTTTCTAACCCACATTTGTTTTACATTTGTCTTTCTTTTTCTATCATGTTTTCCATTTTTAGACAAATTACGTGTGTGACTTTGATGATTATGAGTTCTTTGCACATGAGACTGATTTTTATTATTATGTTTTTGCTTGGTCCAGTAAGTTTCAATAACATGTCCATTCTTACCACAGTAGGTGCATACATGTATGTCTTTTGCAAAAACATACTTACCTCTCTTGAATTCTAAAATCCAAGTCTCATCTCTCCCCAACTTTTGAGGCTGTTGGGAACTTCTTCCAGAATACCCTAATCCAAACCTCATAGAGTTACCAGGTTGTGAGGTCAGGATGTTTAGAGTATTTTGAAAATCGAGTAACCTGATCATATGTCTTAGGCAATCACTCAAATCATGTTCCTTGATTTCAAGTTTCTTAAGCTGAGCTTCATTATATTCAGCAGCAATGGCGAGATCCAACTTTGCCCTATGAAGCTCATCCTTAAGTTTTAAAATCAATTCAGGATCTGGTTCAGAAGTGGTCTGAGTACTCTTGCCTTTCCTTAGTTCAGATATTTCAGCTTGAAGATCACAAATTTTAGCTTCATATTCTAAGTGTAAGATCCAAATGCTCTTTGAACAATTCTTCCACATCATCAACCATATAAAATTATATGCTAGAATTAAGTCAGAATGTTCTAGAGAAAGTGATTTTTGTTTAAGTACTTCGAAATTTATATCTTCAACTTCTGCCTCCGTAAGCTTAGTAAAACTTCTTTCATTATTTTGATAAAAATCTGCTTTTAAAAAAACTGATTGAGGTTTTAGCATCTCAAGTTCTATAATCTTCGGATCTAGACTTATTTCAAGCTCTGAAATTTTTTCTTTCAGTTCTGTACAAATAAGTTCAAGCTCAGCAGAACGGCATTCACTAAGATCTAGATTTCGAGTTAGTTGTCTTAGTTTCTTTTTGTTAGCCTCTAACATTTTGTTCTATGGCAGCATCCATAAAATTAAGTAACTCATCCCTATCACAATATCTCATTTGTTCTTGCATATCAGAAATAGTTACATGTTATTCATCAGAAGAGCTGCTTCCAGCCATGACACACATGTGTCCCCTCTTTCCTGAACTGGTTTGCCTCTGATCTACTTCTCCCAACAGTGTTGTCGCACAGACTAGGGATTCTTCCTCCTCACTTTCACCAGCTGAGTTAGAATCTCTCCAGGAAGCAAGCATGGCTCTCTTTGTCATCCTTTTCTCCATTTGTCCTCCCTTGTCAGTTTTCCATGTTGGACAATCCTTGACCATATGTCCAGTTTTACCACATTTGATGCAACCAGTGCTGGTACTGGTCTTCTTCAAGTTGCCTTTCTTCTTCCAGGATTTTCCCTTATATTGAGATTTGAGGCTTCTCTCGAACCTTCTTACCATGAGACCTATTTCATCCAGATCTTCTTCATTTTCTTCTCCTTTCAAGGCCAGCTCTCGACTTTTAGTTGTTCCTTCCTCCTTTTACTTACCAACATCTCATGAGTCATTAACGACCCAATAAGTTATTCTACAGTCAGAGAGGTTAGATCCTTGGCTTCTTGGATTGCTATTACCTTAGGCATCCATTTACCTGTCAAACTTCTCAAAACTTTCCTAACCAAAACTTCACTAGTGAAACTTTTGCCAAGAGATTTTAGTTCATTAATAATTGACATAGAACGAGTATACATATCTTTTATATTTTTATCTCGATTCACATCAAAAGCTTCATATTTAGACATAAGCATATCCACCTTAGATCTCTTGACTTCACTAGTGCCTTCATAGGCTAACTCCAGAGTTTCCCATATTTCATTTTCAGTAGAACATGCCAAAATACGGCTTACCTTATTATCAGCAATAACTTGTTGAAGAAGTGACATAGCCTTTGCGTTCTTCTCAAGTGTCTTAAGATCTGTGCTAGTGTATTCACTCTCCTTCTTCTCTGTTCCATCAGCGTTGTTAGCCACCTTGTTAGGACCATTTTTTATTATCATCCAGCACTCACATTCAGTGCCAATGACAAAGTTTTGCATGTAGTTCTTCCACCAAGGATAGTTTGTTTCATTAAACTTGGGCAGCCTTGATCTAGAATTTCCATTCATCATCTCTTGAGTATTAATCTTTTCTTCCTTTTGCTAGGTGTTACCCTTTCAAGAAGTTAGGCTCTGATACCAATTGAAAGTTCAAGTGACACTTAGGAGGGGGGTGAATTGAGTGTTGTAAAGTTGTTGTAAATTTTTCGATTAACTATAAGAACAGTTTAGAACCAGTTCTCAAGCAGCGGAAATAATAAAGCAATAAAATAAGCAACACCAAGATTTAACGAGGTTTGACTTCTAATAAGTCTACGTCCTCCACTCACTCACTCTTTTATTAATCAACAACAAAAGAATTACATTCAATCAATTATGCACCTATGCACAATATGATTCCCCAACTTCCACTTATGGAAGTTCGACTCAATCCTCAACTATGAAAGTTCCAATGAAGATGATCCCAGATCAACTTCCCTGGCAAACTGAACTCTCAAAATGCTCAAATTACAATCCTTTGTACCTCAATAACAATTAGCCTAAATGGTTACAAAAGAGAGAAAATTAAAACCTTAATGTGGTTATGAGGTTTATGCGAGATTGAGACTTAGAGAGTACTTTTGCAAATTATAATCTTCAGTTTTGTTCATGCAAAAGTTGTTTTAGGTTGTCTACTGACCAATCTCCTTAAATAAGCCTTTGCCTAGTATGTCATGTAATATTGCAAGATAATATTTTCCTTGGAATTATAGAAATAATCTCAGGAAATTATTCTCACTTATTTTATTTGTTTTTCCTTGGAATTATAGAAATAATCCCGGGAAAATATTCTCACTGATTTTATTTGAAATCAAATAAAATCAGCACAATATTATATAACATACTTTCTATACTTAAGGATATTTGCCTTGCATACCAATCCAAGCATCCGTGTCATTTTTGAAAAACAATTTTACGCGGAAAGAAACTTTCCTAAAATACGGATGTGTGAAGTAAACTGTAGGGGACAGGTTCTGCACTGTTCCAGTCAGCCACGTTTACTTATAATTATGTATGCCACGTAACTTAAGTCCCTTATCATTCATAATTAGTGCATCTCTGTAATCTCAATCTTTATATTGCATATGTAAACTTTCATACCACTTACATTGCATCTAAGACCTAAGAGTTAGACTCTATGAGCTTGATCTTCATGCAAACTTCAAGGCTTGGATTCTCGAGCTTTATCTTGCCATCATTGAACTTGTTTCTTTAGTACCTGCACATGCAAACAGAAACGTGCATACAATGTAATAGTTCAATGTGGTTTGTCATCATTCAAAAAAAAAGCTAGGAACTCAACAGGCACGAATCGCCGTAGATTTTGTATGTTTCTGGTGTATGTTCTTGTAGGAGATGTATGGATGATCCATTCAACCCGAATTGTATGTGTTGGAAAATGGATTATTCTTGTCAGCTTGAAATGCACATACTTGCTCCACAGAACTATGACATGTTTGAACATGATGACCAAATGAATCACATGAATCACATAAGACAACATTACATCCCGAAACTGCAGCCGTTGCAGCTACCGTCATTGGTGAAGATGGTGTAGTGGTGTTCTTATCTAGCTTCTCGCTTATAGTGTTGATTTGTGAAGCCAAACTCTCATACTTATCATTTATCACATGTTTCCCTCCTCTTTTAGCATATCCTCTGGGACTACCGAATTGAGAATTATAAATTGCAATTTCCTGAATTCAATCGTATGCAGCATTAACCTCTTGATTCATGAATCGACCATTAGCAGCAGAATCAAGCAATGTTCTACCTTCGTTTCCCAACCCATTATAGAATGATTGAACCAAAAACCACTTCTCAAGACCGTGGTGTAGACACAACCTCAATAACTCCTTGAATCTTTCCCATGCATCATAAAGTGTCACATCGGTTTCCTATTGAAATTTGTGATCTGACTTCTAAGGGTTGCAGTTTGCTCCGGAGGACAGTACTTCCTTTGAAATGCAAGAGCTAACTTATCCCAAATATTAATATTATCCATGTTGAGACTGTTCAACCAAGCACGAGCCTTGTCCTTCAATGAGAATGGGAACATCATTCGTTTGATATAGTCTTGAGTTACACCAACATGCCTAATCGTGTTGCAATATTGGACAAAATCATTCAAGTGCAAATTTGGATCTTCCTTCAATGTTCCAGCAAATTGGTTCCTTTCCACCATATTCACCGAAGCTAGCTTCAATTCGAAATTAAGAGCCTCTGTATCAGGAACCCGATAACCACCCCCTCCTGTTGTCGAACTAAGGCCTTGTTCTCCTTGTCTTATTTTTACTTATTTTCAGCAAAAATAAGTTCAGATCAGCAAAAATAAGTTCAGTTCAGCAAAAATCAGTTTCAATCCTTAATAAATTGTTAATGATTTCAGCAAAAATAAGTTCAGTTCAGCAAAAATAAGTTCAGATAAGTAAAAATAAGTTCAGATCAGCAAAAATAAGTTGAGGAGAACAGGGCCTAAGTTGAGAGTAGTCCCTCAAAGGCCTTGCTGGTGGTGGTGGCGGCGGCGTGTTTTCATTATTTTGGGAACCCAACATCTCTTCTTCTTCGTCAGAAATACTCAATTGCTGAAATAATTGTGACAAATCAGTGATCATACATTCAGTAAGGAAAGTCCTCCTTGATCCCCACTTCATTCTACGAATACGATTGTGAAATGATCTTTCAGGATCATGATCAATCCACACCGGCATGCAAATTGAAAAACTGCACAAGCATAAAACTCCGAACAAATATGAGTAACTGCCTCAAAGAACTTAGTAGTCCCCTGAGGCTAAGAAAACAAAAACAAAAATTAACATTTTAAACCCGACTAACTGAATTAAAAATTGCCTCCCTGGCAACGGCGCCAAATTTTGAAACAGCCTATCGCACATCCCTTAAAAGTAAACTAAAGAATGCTAACTAATATATCTAGGGAAGTAGGGATCGAATCCACAGGGAAGCTATTTAATTCTATTAGTTATAAAAAGTAAATTAAAAACAGTACAAGGGGCCTTTGTTGAAATTCTAAACTAATTAACTAATAACTAGAAATATAGTAAAGATTATGAACTAAACTCAAATTATGGAAACCTAGCTCGGTCAGTTCACTATGAACAATCAACAAACTCATAAAATATTCAACAATTAATTCATTAACTTTTATTGAACTAGAACACACTAATTCTCTCAAACTTAAACTCTCTCAGAACTCCATTACCACCTCTCGCTCGCATGAATTCGTTTTGCATATTATTCAGTGGTCTTATTGTGGCAATCTTACCTCTCGGCCTCGATTTCGACAATTACCTAACTTACAACTAAATCTGGCCACAATTTAATTGCAATCAATAGAAGTTAATAATAATAGGAATTCTACTACTAATTAAGAATTAATTAACAAATATTAAACTAATTCATAACATGTTCATAGATCCCCTATGCTCTAGAAAATTGACTACTCACTCATAATTATGAAAACTAAAACAAATCAAATAAATAAACATAATTCATGAGCATAAACAAAAATAACAAATATAAATCTATGAACTAATTACTTTAATTAAACTAATCAACAAAACAATTCAAAACAATAAATAATCTAACAAATAAACTAAACCAAACAATAAAACTAAAAACTAGAAGAGAAAAGGGAAAGAAGTTACCAAATTAATGCTTGAATTGAAATTGAATTGAATTGAGTTGAAAGAATAATTAACAAACTAATTTATGAATTCTAGGGAGAGAAAGTCATTAGAGAGTTAATTAGGATTTTTAAAATTCTCAAAACTGCTAAAAGAAAGCTTAAGGTCGTCCAAAAACATCCAAGCCCTTACATACTAACATTGGGCTTGAAATAATAAAGCCCAAGATCAAAACCAAAGAAAAACCAACGAGCCGAAGAAGAAGCTTCCTACTCCCGCAGCGAACAAAGCCTCTTTATTCCCTGCACCCGCAGCTCGCCTCTGTTGGCTTTTGTGAAGGGTCTGTTTTATGTTGCGGGCACATAGAACAAATGGCCTTTGAAGGCTGCGCCTGCATGAAGTGTTTCGAGCAACTTTTTCCCGATCATCTAAATTCTTCACTTGATTTCTTTAACTCTTGTTCGTAGCTTCTCGTACCTTGGCATACATCCCGAAATGACTCGTTTAAGCTCATGTTGACTTCATAAATCTCTATTACGCTCCTATAACAAATGAAACAAACCGAACATCACGCATAATAACCGAGGAAGCATAAAAATTCTAAAAATCAACTAAAACCACTCAAACTCATCCAAATCATAAACTAATACCAAGGAACGATATTTAAACCAAAACAAAACCACAAACTCAACTATTAAGCATAAAAATCAGCCGAAAATGAGAAGAAAAATAAACATTATATAAAACATGTATATTACTCATCTGCTCTATCACAACTACTGTTGTTATTTTAGATTATTGTTGTTGTAATTATCAGTTTACTCAATAGTATTAGTTTGTTGCTGCTGTTGTAATTCAGTTCATTTTGATGCCGCTTTTGTAATTATTTTGATTGAAATGACAACTTTTATGTATACGTAATGTTTAGTTGTTAATTAAGCTTTAAAAATGCCATAATTTTTTTTGGGACCTTATTTGCTATGGCTTTCTAGAACCCCGCAGTAAATAATTGCATTTTTTTTAGGGAAGGAGACTATTTGCTGCGGATATTTTGAAAAACTACAGCAAATAATGCATTTTCCCTCCATTTTTTTCATACTATTATTGGCTGCGGTTAGGTAAATAACTGCATCAAATTAAATAATGTTGCTTGGCGGTAAATAATTTGTCTTCTAATTGCTGCTTCGCATTTGCTACGGTAAAAAACTGAAGCAATAACCCCTGTTTTGACCACAACAAAACCCTTTTTTTATACTAGTTAATGCACAATTATCTAGATTTGGTGGTCACTTTATTTATGTCACGTTTATCCTATTCAAGATTCGAGTCTTTATAACTCATGTGACTTTATGTGACTTCACAAACCTGGTATTTATTATGGTCCTAGTCCTACGTGAAAAGTCGTCATCATGGCTTACATACAAGCGCAATCATGTAAAATAGGGAAAGCGATAAAATCATGTAAACATGTTGGAAAAGCTTAAATGCACATGTCATCAGGCCATTTGCTAGAAACTTTAAATATATGTCATTATACTTATAAAGCTTTTAAAACATGTAATCATGCTCAAAACACATGAGAAATTAAACAAGCTACATTATCATGTAATCATGCTCATAAAAATATTAAAGGCCTAAACATGATTCTTTCTATTTCACTTATTTGTTACATACCAAGCCATTATTAATATATATGTCATGGGATTATAAGAAAATAAAGGTAAAAAGGGGGTTTAGAGAGCTAATTTGGATGGAGCCAACAACAATAATAATAATAATAATAGAGAATAATAAGAGAAAACTTGATGAAGACTTGAGGAATGGGATGAAAATAAACTTGAGGATGATGACTTATGTCGGCCTCATATTAAATACCTTGCATGCTGGTGACAAACGATCTTGAGAGCGCCTTCAAGAATCTAAAACCCGAAAATAACCCAAAAATAGTAGGAAGATGATGATGGTGAGTATGAAGATTATGATGATAATAATAAAACTAATAAACTAAAATGGTGAAAATAATGAAGATGATGATGGTGACTATGAACATTATGTGTTTTTTGTGTTTATAAAAGTCGAGAAGATGAAAATTGAAAGAAAATGGTGAAGAATAAATAAAAAATGAAAGATTTTATGGAATAATGATGATGAATGCTAAAGTCTCTCTAGATTGCAAGACACAAAATGCCAAGATGATAAAGACCCAAGGCGTCGTATCGTGTGCAGGGAATACGGAGCGCACTTTCCCGGAAATTTCACTGATATTCTTGATTGGTTGGGCCTAGAAGTTCATACTACTTCACATGTGTGCTCATTTTCTTATTCTTTAAGGCTTCTCTCATCCCATGAGGAGATCGAGGAAAGAAGGAGGAAGTTTCCTCCTTCGCTCCTTCTTTGTGGGCTTTGAGGAGGGGAGGATTCCCTCTGCCCATGACTTGGACTCCAAGGTTTTCCTTTCATCAGCACGTTTTAGCTCATTTTCACAAAGAAAGGTGTTTTCGAGCATTAGAGTCATTAGCGCTTTATTAAAAAAGTGAAAAAATTATGGAAAAAAATGGAAATTTTCTAGAAAAATATGAAAAATAAATAAAAACAAAATTGAAATGATTTGGTGATATTTAGGGATTTTCTAGGTTTTTACGAGTTTTTGGGAATTATTTCCAGGTGACCTTAGGTTAGTTCTCTCGGTGTCCTTCTCAAGACCAGACTGATTAGTGACGTGGTATATGTTTATCATTGGCCTAAGGACAGGGACAAATGTAGGTGTCTATACTCGTGCAATAGTAGCATGGTTAGTACCATCAACAAACATGTTTAATTTCATAACTTTTTTTACCATAAATAAGTGTGGAGGCAAACATCCACCATGTATACATTCAATAGGTTTGGCGCTTATTCTCGAGAACATTTTAATAAGTGATGGAATTATTTTGATGAAATGACATATTACCACCTTCAAAAAATTTAATCATACCAATAAAAGTTAATTAAAGAAAAATTTTACGATGTGCGTGTAAACTTTTCACTTTAATTGTTTTGTATAACTAAAATCATGATCTTGTGAAACACTACTATATTGAAACTATCAAAATCATGTTTATTAGATACAAATTAAAATTGGATGACATACAAAATATTCTCGAAAAAAATCATGAAAAAATTTAATTAATAATAAAATTAGTGGAAAAAATAACATATGATATTGCATATATATTTTTTATTTGAAATGCTTAGAGTTGCTATTAAGATCAAGTAAATGTAAGCATTTACAACATATTATTAACTAATAATATATTGTTATTTATTAAGTTTCCATACATAGGGTTTCAAAAATGGTTGGGAAGGGATTTTTGATGATTGATTTGGCAAAGAAATTGGCGATTTTAATTTAATTTAATTAATGAGTGGGAAAACATTTCTGATGATTCACTAGTGGAAAACACCCTATTTGCTGCGGTCAAATACCCCTTTTTTGCTGCGCTTTTTGGCCACAACAAATGTAGGAGCAACAAATAACAAGAAGTTATTTGTTGCGGTTTATGGCGTAGCAAAAGGGTTAGTATTTGCTGTGATTAGGTTGAAAAACGCAACAAATACCTCAATTTCCCACCAAATTTTTACTAGTATTGGCTGCGTTTGCTATGGTTGACCGTAGCAAATAGTTGGTTTCCCACCAAATTTATAGCTTTTTTTTGCTTCTTTCTTGTTTAATAACCGCAGCAAGTTTTTTTCCCGCTTTTTTTCATTTTATATTATTGATTAAACATAATTATTAATATTCAATTAATGTAATTACATATATTATTTAATAATTACTAGCTTAATGATAATAGTAACAATAAAATTTACTTTGAAAAATGATAGAGACGACAATATATAATAATATCGACAATATTAATATTAATAACAATATCTCGTCAAAAGTACAACTATTAAACTAATAATATAATTACAACTAAAAATTACAATGTATTAAACGTATCCTTAGCTTACAACCAATATAATGTAATGAAATTAGCTACCTTCTCTCGAACTTGTGCAATTTCTTCAACGGTGAACGGGTCTCGCCGAGCTAATGAGGCGACAACCTTCAATAAGTAAATTAAAAATTTACGGGTATTAGTATTGAATTAGGAATATACAACGACCCTTATATATATGTATTAATTTAAGGTGACGTATTGGTATTATATATAAAAATCTAATTATAAATTTTAACAACTAACCTACCTAATTTAACAAACTTACTAATTAATCTAATTAACAACATTTTACAATAACAACTTAAGTAACCTTACTAATTAACCTAATTAATAATGAACATACAACCCAATCAAACACCCAAAAACACAACACAACAAAGATCATCACAAATTAAAAACCACAAACACAACACAGCAAAGACCATAGCGCACAGCATCATAAACACCACTGCCGAAATAGTAGTGATCAAAGACACCACTGTAAAAACACCACTGCAGCAGTAACAGAAAGCAAGTAGAACCGCTAAACAAAAAGCAAAAAACAGAACAGCAACTCAGCATGCAAAAACAGAACAAGAAACCAGAAATAGAAAGCAGAATCGCAGAACAGCAAGCAGAAAACAGAAAGCAACTTCAACAGTAAGCAACTTCAGCAATAACACGTACAACAGCAGCAGAAACAGGAAGCGAACCGAAACAGCAGCAGAACCGAACAACAAGCAGAAACGGGTTCGGGTTGGAACAGACGCAAAAAAAAGTATGCTTGAAACAGAAACAGCAAGCAGAAACATAAACAGCATAAACAAGCCGAGACTTGCCAGAATCGGCCTAGACTTGCCCGAATCGACAGAGACTTGCCCGAATTGGCCGAGACTTGTCTGAATCGGCCGAGACATGCCCGAATCGGCCGAGACTTGCCTAAATCGGCCTCGACTTGCCCGAATCGACAAAGACTTGCCCGAATCGGCCTAGACTTGCCCGAATCCGCCAAGACTTGATCAAATCAGCCCAGTCTTGCCCGAATCAGCCGAGACATGCCCAAATCGGCCGAGACTTGCCCGAATCGGCCAATAGCTACCCACATCGGCCAAAACTTGGCCGAATCAGGCAAGATGTGCCGAAGTTGAAGGAGCACCCCATACTCATGCTCAACCACACAAATTATTGTTTCCAACATAAAATAAAGAAAGCTTACATACTCACCATGGTCAAGTCATCTGATGCCGCGCAACTCGAAATGATATCTAGCATATACCTCATGATATAGTAGCCACACTCGACAACGTTTTGTTGCTGTGCACACTGTAAACAATGATAAATTAGCATTTTAAACCTCACATCACTTAGGAAATTTTCAAAAGGCATCTATTGAATGAAACTACAAAAAATACCTCGACATTTATCAACTTAGGAATTGAGTTACTTGGGGTAATACCAATCTTCCTCATAACACTACATAACTATAAAGAATAGCATTTGACAAATTTGTTAGTAACTTATAGGCACTTTAGACACATACAAATAAACTCGATGAACAAACATTTATTACTTATTTACCTATTCAACCATGTCATGATCATATATTTCTTTGTTGGTTCAATACGACAAGAGTCAAAGATATACACCGTGTGCGTCCAAGGAAAAATGAGTAGAAGGACCCAATGCGTTCTACAAAAACAATGTTGTTATGTAAAAATGACAATGTTCCCTATTATAGTATACAGTATGGAAATACTTTACTAATATTAAGTAGTTAAGATTTGCATACCTCTCTAGGTACGGTGCTAGAACGAACTTTCTCTTGGATCGCATTGCTTCAACAACACCGCACTCTAGGTAATCTTTTACTTCTGCTAGAATCTTTAAGCTTCGTTGATCATGAATCTCACACGGACATAACCAACCGACCTTCAAAATTGTCTGGCACCCATCCAAATCCACATACAATGCGCTATTACAACGGTTAATGCACAACGCTTAATTACAACAGAAACATGTAAGTAATATAATTAAACTCATTGTAACTACTTACCTCATGAAAGCTTGTAATATAACAATCGATAGCATATCTCTGGCGAGGAAGTCGGCAATGTCTTCTCGTGTAATCCAAGTATCGGTGTCTTCAAAGTAGTGAAATTGTGTCTTATTCAACACCACTTTGAGAGACACATTTGCGGGCTCGTTCTTCAAACATGTGTACAACCAACTACACTCTTCCGTCAAACTTGCAACCACTTCATCATCGACTAACTGTTGTGCTTCTACGGGAGTGGAGCCCTTGGAGGAGATTTTCTTTTGTGGGCATTCAATCTTTTTTGGAGGTTCTTGTTTATCAATCGAATTCGCCTTGTCCTTAGCAAATGCCACCATTTTTTCCTTAGAGTCTCCTTTGTTCTCTCCATCTTGCTTCGGCTTCTTTGGACACAACTTCTGCAAAACCTATATAATACCTCAACGGCTTAAAATAAACCATACTTCATACTTTCTTTATTAAAAAAAAATCAAACATTCTTCTACAAAATAAACCATATGTATTTTAGAAGTGGAAGATTCAAAATACCTCCTCTGATAACCGCACCCAAGCGCATGGCCATGTAACAAATGACCCTTGTGCTTGAGTTACGGTGTTGATGTCATATTCAAACTTTGCCACTAGGAGTGCATAATCTTCCATTCCATTGACAACTTCATTAACAACGACCCGAAATTCTGAATCTTCCACTCTTTTGAAATGACTAACCCCATCATTGTTTGGAGGTTGTACACATCCATACGCAAACTCAACTAAGTCCCCACATTCCTCGTCCCAATCCATAGGAAGTAGTAAAATGCATGGAGTCTCCTCCTACCACGTGCATATAAACATATATGTTAACTAAGCGTGGAAATAGACTTTCATAACATGTTTTGAATCACTAAATGACTATGATTGAAATAAATCAGTACCTGTACATCAGGTAATGGGGATCAAGAGTCCTCTTCATCATTTTAGTTGTGCCATGTTTGTTTGACTTATCAGGAACTTGAGCCATATTGGATTCCACAACGTCCTTCAATCCTAACTTATCTAACAAGGAATTGAATTGACAAGACATCTGATGTGTGACCTTTTGCATGTCCTCTTCGACCAACTCTTGTACTTTCTTCTCCATCTCCAATTCTATCGTGGAGCTTGAACTACGTGACTATGAGGAAACACCAAGACCTTTCTTGTTGCCTAAACAGACACCTCCTTGTCTTCTTACTCAACCTTGGTGATCTTTCCCCACAACCATGACCAAAGCATCTTTGCCAAGTTCATGCTTAAACTCACCCTTTGCCTCCTTCTCTTTAAATCCAATCTGCACAAACACCAATTAACAGTTTTAAATAAAAATGAGCAAAAATGGATATTGGGGAGCAAAAACGGAAATCATACCACAGCATCGGCAATCGTCTTTGCGGACGAATTTGAGATGGTCCTTTTCACGGATGAATCTCGACCATGTAGAGAGCAATACCAATCAACGACCCTATCGCCAACAAGTGTGATTGATGAGGAGCATCCACCGGATGTGGTAGCACCACATGACACCACCTTCTGATAGAATCCCTCGTCCTTCCAAACCTTTTTTGATTGGTTGTAGGTTCGTCTACCCATGTGATGATAAGCTAGCTTTTTTTTGGCACTTGTAGAAGCCTTAGCACATTTTTCCTATCATGTATGATCGAATTTAAAGTTATAATGTGTACATAATAAGCGTTGTAAAATGAATAACAAAGTATGAACATGACAACAAAGTAAAATAAAGATCAAATTAAATATGTTCACTTACAACTTATTTTGGTGCAGTCTTTTGTGCCACAAATTCTGACCAAATGTCCGGGGTCAAGTGGGGGTAAATATCCCACGGCATTTTGTCATTTTTCGCCTTGTCTCCCTCACCTTCGACACCCTTGCTTGTGTTGCCTCTCTTCCTCTTCTTTGTGATCCACCGACTCACTAACTTTGATTTGAAATATCTAAACCTTTGAGCAAATGCCGAATAGAAAACATTCTTCTTCTGTTCATAGGGCTCAATGTGAAACAAATTCTGCACAGCTCAGAGGAAAGTTGTTAATACTATATGATTTAAAAAAAAGGATAAGGATACTATATGCATAGGTTATTAAAAATTTACCACTGTATCTTCCCAACAAGATTTCTTTAGACCTTCATCTACATCCTCCCATTTATCTAAGATCGAAAGTTTTCGAACACAAACCCCAACATGTGTTCCATACCTAGTCCTCCACTTTCCCGTAGGTTGACCGTATACATCATACTCCAAGTGCTTTGGTTCACTTGCTTGCACTCCTTTAGATGGACCTCGACACTTCTGAGGCAATTTAGATTTAAAGGCTTGACTTGTTGATGGTACAATTGCAACATTTTGATTCACTACGGGGGGGATGACTATTTGTTGTTCAGGAAGGAGGCTAGCTTTCTCAGCAGCGAGTTCATGCTCCTCGATTTTATCAAGTAACTTGTCATAAGCCACATCTTCCGGTTCCCCTTGATCCTCTTCTTTAGAGGCTTCAAACTCCGGGTTAGAATTAGAGCTTTAGCTGTCAGAAGTGCGTGCCTCATCATCATCACTACCCATTGCCAAGGCATCCTAACGAATCAATACATGTAACACATAGGACCAAAAGAATGAAGTCATACTCAAGAATTCCGAATTAAAAAATTATCAATGAATTTAATAAATTCTCAACAAACATATACGGATACCCAAACAACATTACGAATAAGATAAAAAGCATATATGAGTATCCAACCGTAGTTATGATCAATCAATAATATTGATTTTTATAAATTGACATGTACTAAACTAAATAATAAATTGAATTCAGAATTTAAAAAACGATTAAACACTTCGTTTAAAATCAACATTACATTCAAGTTTCATTGAAATACAATCTCAAATTACAAATCTTCTACTGTCAATCCTCAACAACTATCCCTTCTGTATAGTCATCACGCATGTACAATTGAGTCAGCTACATTTGCTTTGGGACCCAAAAAGGGTGGGGAATCATCGAAGGCATCATACTCTTCCTCATCATCTACATCACCTACTCCGAGTATACTTCTTTTACCAGGCACTACAATAGACCATTTATGATCTTCCGGGTCAGCTATGTTAAACACTAGCTTAGCTTGAGATGCAAGTATAAAAGGCTCTTCACCATCGCGCATGCGTGCAAGATCAACAAGGGTAAACCCACAAGGGTCATCTTTCTTAACCGCACGGTGACTTGAATCTACCCACTTGCATTTGAAAAGACCAACTTTGAAAGTTGAGTAATCTAGCCCCCATATTTCTTGTATTTTGCCGTAGTAAAACATCTTAGCATTCACAGGAGATTGGTCCTTAGCACTTCCATAAAATGTAGAGGATGCCACTACACAAACTCCACTATTTTGTAAACAACGAGATTTTTTGTCTTGAGAAATGGTGTAAAATGTGTAGCCGTTGACATCATATCCCTCAAAACAATTAACAGAATCCCAAGGACCAAAATCCCACCACCGAACAGCTTTAGAAGCACCCTCTAGTTGCCCAACGATCACTCGATTATAAAACCAATCAATGAAGGTTTTATTATGCAATAACATCAATGGCCTTTCCCCTTTTAAATTGGGGTTTTCATTTCTCAAAACTTGCATGTGCTCATCTATAAATGGATGCACTTCTGACACATGGTGTAAGACATACAAGTGCGCTTGTCGGAGTATGTGTGTGAAACAGTGACCTTCTTTGACCCAATTATCCCCTTACCATCTAAACTGCCTTCATGACGCGAACTAGGAAGACCAATAGGTGTCACACCTGATAAATACTCGGCTAAAAAATTACTAATCTCATCGGCCACAATGCCATGAACCATACTAGCTTCAGGTTTTGCAGTATTCCTTACTTTATTTCCGTAGACCCCCATTTGTCTTTCAAATGGATAGCACTATCTCAAATACACAGGACCCAAAAGCTTAATTTCACGCACAAGATGAAGAATTAGATGAACCATTATGTCAAAGAAATTAAAGTAAGAGGAAAATACATCTCAAACTTGCATAGAGTCACAATAACATCTTGTTGAAGAGCATCCAACTTTGTAGGATCCAACACTTTATTGCAAATTGTATTAAAGAACGAACATAAAGCAGTTATAGTGTACCTTACATGTTTATGTAGGATCCCACAAATTGCAACTGGTAGGAAAACTTGCATCATGACATGGCAATCGTTTGATTTCATGCCGGACAACATCAATTCACCATCTAATGACACAAATTGTTTCATGTTCGAGGAGTAACTAGACGGTACCTTTATGTTGTACAAAGTCTCACAAAAACGCTTTTTCTCAGCCTTGGACAATGTGTAGCAAGCTGGTGGCAGATAGTAAATGGTCGCTTGTTCGAAATTATCTTGCTCCTCATTTTCCTTTTCCTTTCCCTTTTCAGAAAAGCCATGTCCGTCTTTCACAGGCTTCTTCCTTTTCCTACTTCCCTTCGCCTGAGGCCATAACTCAGGTCTCACACAAATTTTTTTTAAGAAATCACGAGCCACTTTTCCGTCTTTAGTCTTACCTTTAATGTTAAACAATGTTCCAAGTATGGCATCGCAAACATTTTTTTCAACGTGCATTACGTCAACACAATGGCAAACTTGTAAATCTTTTCAATATGGAAGCTGCCAAAAGATGGACTCCTTTTTCCAAATCATTTTACATTCCTTGTTCGGTTTACCGAAGATGGTTCAACACCCTTAACACGCTCATAAACCTCATACCCAGTTAAAGGACGGCGATCCAACACGATCTTCAACCTTTCCGTTGAATGCTTTCTTCTTCCTAGGATAAGGATGATTAGGAGGTAAGAACCTCCGGTTGCACCAATTGACATACTTACCGACCCATGTTTCATCCATGTCATCCATACAAATGGGGAAAGCATTCTTCCCTTTATTCTTGTACCCAAATAAGTTTCCATAAGCCGGGAAATCATTTAGAGTGCACAAAAGCATGGCACGCAATGTACACGTCTCCCCTGCATGAGCATCAAACACTTCAACACCTTCATTCCACAGCTTCTTCAAGTCATTAACAAGAGGTGCAAGATAAACATCAATGTCATTATCGGGCTGCTTGGGGCCATAAATCAAAAGAGACAACATAAGGTACTTTCGTTTCATACACAACCATGGGGGAAGTTTGTAGATGGTGAGAATGACCGGCGATGAGCTATGTNCCATGAGCTATGCTTTGAACTAAGAGTGCCGAAAGGGTTCATTCCATCAGTGCATAACCCTAGCCTTAGGTTACAATTGTCCGCCCCAAATGTCTAATATTTTCTGTTAATATTCTTCCATTCAGGAGCATCAGACGGATGTTGGAACAAAGTCGACGACTTCTTCCTCCTTTCTGCATGCCACGTTAAATTCTTGGCATCCTTACTAATTGAAAACAACCGCTTGAATCTTGGTATAACAGGAAGATACCACAACACTTTTGCAGGCGGGCCTTTGGCACCACGTGCCCCTTCCCTCTCATACCTAGGCAACGCGCACTTTGGACACTTGTCCAAGGATTCATACTCATTTCGATACAATACACAATCATTAGGACATGCATGTATCTTCTAGTACTCCAATCCAAAAGGCCACATCAATTTCTTGGCATAGTAATTGGACTTAGGAAGCTCATTCCCATCGGGAAACATAGTTGCCAAAAGACTTAACAACTCAGTAAAACCAGTGTCACACCAGTTGCACTTTGACTTTATATTATACAAGTCTAACACGGCTGAAAGTGTACTCCATTTTTTACAACCTGGCCACAAAGGCTTAGTAGGGGCCTCTGAAATGAAGTCAAAGGAACGTGAATCCTCCATACCCTCCAACATCTCATCCATACGATCTACATCCTCATCGTCTCCCGCTACATCATTAAGAAAGACATCATCATTGCAGTCAAATGGTTCTTCTTGTTCATGATGGTAATTATGTGACTCGGAATTGCCTACATACACTCCCTCCTCACCATGGTAAACCTAAACATGGTAATCAACTCAAAAACCCTTACAAAATACGTGTTGCCTAAGCTTGGTGATGCTTTCAACAGTAATAAGATTGACACAATTAACACAAGGGCAATAGAAGTCTTGTATGTCATCTTTACCAGTAGCTTTATAAGCAGCTTTCCTGGCCAAAGCAGAGTTACATAATTCCTCAACCCCATCCAAAAATGCTTGACGTTCCCTACTACCATACATCCATGAACGATCTTTTTCCATCACTTCAACAACATGTGCGGAAAATGACAACATAAATTAATTAAAAAGACATTAATGACATCAAGTACTTACAAAAAAACAAAAAAATTATCATATAATTTCACTGTAACAACTCAATAATATACACGTGAATGTAGTACAAGTGTGCTTATGACTCCAACAAAACCCATCCTTGGACGACTAATCCCACTATAATGAATGTATATCATGTTTTGAATAATACCAATGCTAAAATTCAATACATATCTTAATAATAATAGCAAGATTAGGTGCACCCATCATCTAAAAACAATTAAGAATCCAATCTTTTGAAGAAATTTAAAACTTTACATGAGATTCATAATCTTTGAATGGACTATAATCACTAAGAGCAAGTGAATGGCATAGCAAAATTAAAGAACATCAAACACTTTACATAAGCACCCCCAACAATACCACTAACCGCCACATAAACAGCAGCAACGAACAACACCCCCAACTGCCACATATAAACAGCAGCAACAACACCCCCAACAAACGCATAAACAGCAACAACCACCCCAAGAACACCTCTTTCACTACCCACGAAAACTAATTTTATATTTGCAAAACTGGAAAAACAATCCCAAAAATTTGAACCACCATAATCATTTCATTTGTAGCAAAATATCATAAATCCTATTTCATTTCTCTCATCCAAAACAATTACAAAACCACCACTTGCCAACTATCCTATTATTATGCTTCATTTACATTTCATATCCATCTTGGTTCATTTCATGGTTATTGTTATTCTCAATCAACCTTAATCATCAACAACAATTGAAACTAGCTTAAATTTCAACTACCACTCCAATCACAAAGAATCAAACCTCTCTTAACTCTTAAGCTCACAATTACAACCGATGAGTTTCATTTTAATTCAAAACACAAACTTAACAATCGACATCTATCCTAAATACCGCCTCATTTCCCACCAAATAATGCATCAAAATTTATGTATAAATTTCCATTACCATCAAAACCATTTCGTAGCTCCAATAAATGCATCATTTAAAAACCCTGAAATAAAAACCAAGAGCTGAAAACTATTTTGTAACTAATTTATCCCATTCGACATAACTCCACACTAATCCTACATCCTTCCTCATTACCCACATCAAACAAGCACATAAATTAAACACTTTTAAATAAATAAATAACAGATCAAATAAACAATAACTCTAAAATGTCAACAACCATCATAATTTTTTCATTTCATCCATTCAATGAAGTGCAAACAATCATAATTAGATCAAAACAGAATAACATCAATTCACAGATCAAAAACCCAAAGTTTATAACAATAATATTAATACATCAGAATACAATAATAATAATAATGATAACAATAATAGTAACATAAGAATTAATATCAAAAAAACAGAATACAAATTTTGCAACTTCACCAACATAGAATCCCAAAACAATTACCAAAACCCTAAAAAATGCAACTTTATACAAAAACCACCATTAGACTACATTAATACTCCATAACAAACGATAAGTTATAAATAGCAAACGAAAACGAAAGAGGTGACTAGTTGACCCCAATTATGTCTGTTGTACAATCTATAATTGTGGTTCTCAAATCAATTATTAGGCTCTTATGTTCAAACTTAAAAGCTAATCCCTGTGTACAGCCTGAATACAATTCTAACGCCCCATTATAATGTCTGTGGAACACACTGGTGGTGTGAATACTGTGCGAATAATGAGATTGAGTCTTGTGTGCAGCCTGAATGCCCTCTACTTTGTATCACACAACACAGAAAACGAAAAAAAAAAAAACAGAAATTAAAGAAAATGAAATTAAAAGGAAGAAAGTTAGAAGCTTACATGAGGACCAAGAGGACTGGATTACCAAGTATTGAAGCTAGGAAGATGAGACCAAGTACACTGGAGGAGACCAAGTTCGTCGGAGGAGTGGATAGAAGTGAGGGAATCAAAGATTAAAGAGGAAGAATTGGAGAAGAAGTTGAGATGCAGCAGCGAAGAGGTCAGGGAGAAGAAGTTTAAAAGATTGAGATGCAACAACGAATTGAAGAGGTGAGGGAGAAGAAGTTCTTGTGTGAGGTGAGAGAGAAGAATTTTCAGTGAGGGAGAGAAGTTCTTGTGCGAATAATAAACCCACGAACAATCAAACATATATTTTAGGTTTTTAAAAAAACCTTTTGCTACGTTACACCCAACCGCAGCAATTGAGGTTTTTGCTGCGACTTTTAGTGACCGCAGCAAATGTTGCACTTCTGTGTTTCCCTCCATACATATTTGCTATGTTTTTTTTATTTTGCTACACAAACCGCAGTAGCAAAGGGTGTAGTATATAGTGATTTTTCCACTAGTGATTTAAAATTTTATTAATGAGTGGGAAAATATTTTTTATGATTTAAATTTAAATAAAAAGCGGGAAAAAGTGATACATGGCAAACTATGATGCAAGTGACTTTTGTTTTAGTAGAGTTATAAAAGATATATTTAGATAACTGTCCAAAAGATTTCTATTAGGCTTCTTCTCATTCTTGCTTGGAGAGGAAATTAAAGCCATTATTGGTGGCCATGCCATAATGATTTTCACAAAATCATTAGGAAGAACCCAAATCAAAGAAGATCAACAAATCTAATTAGATGTTTACTTAAAGTTATTTTGTTTCAATACTTGCCATACAGACTCATTTTTGAATTCATTCGATGTTTACTTTACACATTATCGATAAGAGAGCAAATAGTAAAATGGTATCTCACTTGTTATTTTAGAGCAAATTGACTCACGTGATGGCGCATAAATGTATTATTTGGGTATAAGCCATCAATACTAACATTTACGAGTTTGTAAAGTTACTTTTTACTTAAAATTAGTGAGGGATACTTTTTTCACTAAAATTTGGGTGAAATATTTAATTCGTACTAATATTTGGGGTTAAAATAGTCAATTTAAGTATAGCAATTTTGAATTAATTCAATTAAATAAATAATTTTAATTGAATTTATTTCAATGAAATTCAATTTTTGAAAATTCAATTCGGTTGTAGGTTTGGTTTAGAGGGATTGATTTAAGTTTAATCTATTTTAACTCCAGTATCGGCCCCAAGCGATGCACCGAGTGTTACTTTCAAATTTTTTACTTTATATATTTCTTTTTGATAGGAACACTCCACATATATTTAATTATTTTCTACTCTTGTGAAAATATAAACAAATCTTACTTCTAATTTACTTAATAAGTGAAACGAATATATAATACAATGTAAACATTCACATTATTGATCAATTTGGTTGAGATGGAAAATACATGAGCTTTATTTGACAGAGATAATAAGTTCATATCTAGAACTAAACAAAATTGATTTTCTTAAATGACATGACAAGTTAGCATGCGTATATATTTTGGAGAGTCTCACGTGACTCGACACATTTCTTCTGAATAAAAAATAAAGTAAAAACATTATAAATTATGATTCCTATAATTTTATAAAATTGAATAGATAATCATCCTAAACAAAAAAATTACTCATGCTTAGAATCAACACCCAAAAGTTACAGAAAATTAACTTATCTTATCCTTTTTGAGCGGGGAGACCAACCACCAATAATAAATTCGGATCACTTTAGTTTTGATTTGTTGTTGTATTTGTAAGGTTGTGACTGAAACAATATACTCCCTCGGTCTTTTTTTACTTGCTATATTGAACCAAAAAATGTGAGAGCTTTTTTGGTCCAATGTAACAAGTAAAAAAGACTGAGGGAGTGTTTTTAAAAATATAGCTATAGAACATCAACAATATTTGGTTGAGTTGATGATTATGTTGGATGGCTAGAGAAAGGTCAGGGGTTCAATCCTTCTGCATACGTGGCGCAATATTGGCAAAGACTTGCACATGTGGCGATATTCTGGTGAAATATAGAGGGCTTACGTGGCACGCTAATGCTGTCCGAAACTCCTTTTAATATATTGTATGATGATTATCATAACCTATACTATTCACTTCTTGTCCATCTTCAATTTAATTACTAGTAAATCAGATTACTTATTATAAGATTAGGGGTGAAAGTAATTCGGATAAAAGCTGAAGACCGAACCACACAAACTGTTTTGCAAATTTGGATCGGACTTTTTTGTAGTTTGGTGCGGTTTGGATTGTAACTTTCTTAATTTTCGGTTTTCGGTTTGGCCTCGGTCTGGACACCTCGGTGGATCGTACACCGAACTTTAGACCGAATAGTAATATACCCTTAAATCCTTAACGACCTTAAGCTCACTACTTGTTAAGTTGTTAGGCCCAAAAGATCAAAAGTTAGCAAAATCCTAAAATTCTCCATCATCCTTTTTCAAATTGTGATTGTAGTATTGCTACAGACTGCTACAAATATCTTGAGCAAGAATCGTTGTACAAAAATAATATATCTTTAAAATTCGAATCGAATTGGATCTAAAACAATAACACAGAATTTAAATGGATTGGATTTGATTGGAATGAAATTCAATATAGATTAAATTAGTCTCAGATTTCAAAGACAAAAAAAAATATAATTTGGATTTAAATTAGACAATTATCCAAACCGTGGACCAAACTTTGACCCCTATTAATAATCCAAATTGACAACCATAACATCTGCTAGCTAGTAGCCAAGTAGCCACCACCATTATCCAAATAGGGCTTGGCTTATAATACCAGCATCCATTTATCCACTTCTGTTTCTCACCATATTTCCTTTCTCCCTTTAAATTTCATCACTTCACATGAGGTTCGCACTACTACTCTTAGGAATTTGTTCTTCCATTAGACTATGATGGCTCTTCGTGCTGTCAATGGCTGCTCTATCATTCTGTCATCCGCTTATACATCTCCTTCTCTGTCCTCTTTACTCTGTTGTTTTCATCAATTCAAGCCTTTACACTTTGGTGCTCGTTCTTCCAAATTAGGGGTTTTTCCGTCGAATTTCCACTTTGGCGTTCAATTTAATAATAATGGCGAAAATTTTGGGTTTTTGGCGGTTCATAGTTTAGTTGATAGTGTGTTGGAGGAGCTTCATGAACGGCGGAGTAAGAGAGTTGTTACCGCCGCTTCGAATAGGTACATTATTCATGGTTTCTGCTTTGTTTTTAATGTTTTTGTTGGAATTGTTGTTGTTGCGTAAAAATTTGGATGAGTTTTGACGTTGTGAGCTAGTAGGTAATGGTAATGGCCTGAGCATAGCTTGGGTTATTAAAATAATCTATGCAAAAAAATTAGAAAAAATTGTCATAAACAACTTTGGTAAACATCTTTAATTTTTTTTTCCTCTTTTTGTGTGAAATAACACTTCAAATTACTTTATCTTTATAAGTGATACCAAAGTCAACAAAAATAGGTTTGGCTGCTTCATTTACGGGTGAATTTGACTCCTTTAAATTGGAGACAAAAAAGTGAATTTCAATGCAAAAAATTGAATTTCTAACTTTACCCGTAAATGAGGAATCTAAACTATTTTCGTTGATTTTCCCAAAAACTTTCGGTTGGAAGGTGTTACTTATAAATAAAAGCTAATTTAAAGTTGTTATTTCTTTTGTGACAATTTTTTCAAAAATTACTCTTAATTGAAGAGTTATGAAAATATTTTAATAAAATTAATATCTTAAAGTATAAGTTTCAGTACATTTTGTTCAAATAAGCATTTAAGTAGAGCTTATAATAGGAGTGAAATTTGAGGTGGAAAATTGTAATAGCGGCTTCCGCTTCAGTATTATAGATAGAATAGAATAAATAGTCGTTGAAGTTAGGCATGAAAATAGGAGGAAGGTTTCAGTTGTTATCCGGATCTAGTCTCCATGTAATGCAAAATTTTCAATCCAACAAAAATCGTATGTGATGTGTAATATACTCAATTTTTTTTAAGAATACTTAGGATGCTAGGAAGGAAAGTTTGTTACGTTTGGAGGGAAACAGGAAGAGCGGTAGCCACTATAGTAAATACTATAGCGAGATAGATGGATGGATGAAGGTTCTTTGGTTGTCAATAGGTGGGACTTGCAACAGGTAGATGTGAGGTTTATTGAATTATTTATGGTTTTGATATTGTAGTATTTTGGTTTCTCATAGATTATATTTGATTTGCTTAGCTAGCTGTTTTTATTGAGATGTTATTGCGTTACTCTCCATTGAGGAATTCTATTCCGATGTAGGATACTTATCCAGAAGTTTTCGCAAGTTAATCCTGCATGATGGAATCCTCCAAGATTTGTTCTTTTCGAATTTTGTCTAGTAGAGGCTTGGAAAACAAAGAGAAGATGTGTGCGAAACAATAAGCAAAAGGATTAAGTATAAGAACTCCCAAACATTTAGCAAACCCAGTTTTGTCCATGTCAATGGTGACTTTCTATTTCGATAAATCATTTCTTCGGATAGAAGAAGATTATGTAAACACACACTTACTTGAAAACTAACAAGGCACAAATTTTTTCTTAATTCGCTGACAAAGTAGATTTTGCACATCAAATTTCTTCAAGCCTCTTCAATTTGAACTCACATGAATCTATACGTTAAAGTTACTCAATTTTTCGTAATTTTCATTAAAAGAACATTTTCAAAGAAGTAAGGATGCAAGTCATAGGGTGCTTTTTAAATTGTTTTCGTTTTAGTGTGAGTTTGAGTCATTGGGAGCAATGTTAAGTGGATGATAGTTATTAGAATAAGCAAATGATTGTTGAGGTCTGTTAATCGGATTGTTTCAATTCGAATCCTCTTGCTTTTTACTGCTGGGTTAATATATGCGTGTATACAACCAATCAAGTATTCTTTTTTTTTTTATTTTTTATTATTTTCTTCTTATTATTTTTTTTAAGAGGGGAAATATATACAACACTTGGGGCATGCTTCGAATGGGGGGTAATGCATAAGGGGACTAAATGACTTATAAAAGTCAAACCTAGAATAAGAATGTGAATAGAGATATTGCCAAATAAGATTATGTAATAGTAACTACTAAAGATAACAAGCTAATGGTGGCATGAGGAATAGATGGTGATTGGGAGATTATTATGATCATAGTGGCCCACCCCCTTTGTAGGTGTAGGTTTAGGGTTACCCCAAACTGAGGGAATGAATTTTTCACATCCTTTATTATCACACCATCACTCCCCCTATTTCCCTTATTATCTCATCATCACCACTTCTTTTTTCTTTATAAATTGTAAAAAACTTTCATCGACTTGTATCACCCTTTATTTCCTTGCCCTTATTTCAAACATACATTTGGGGTCTTTGAAGGAGTACTTATTTGACTATCAAGCAAAAGCCTATCAATCTATCATTTTTCAAGGAATATGATTTTTAGTTTTCGTGAACATAGAGTGGGGAGAGATATGACTGTGCTATTAATTGGTCATGAAAGCCATTGTTACCTTATGCAATGAGAAACATTGTGAATAAGGGGCTCTATGGCCTAGAAAGTAAAACACTCTTAGGGAGATATTAGCTAATGTCACATTGATAATTTGTAAACTTGATTCTAAAAATGTTTTTTCGAGCTCAACCTTTCGACCTTTGGAAAATTTATTGATTACTTTCTCTGGGTCTTTTGCACAAATTTATTTGGTATTTGCTTCCATATTGTTGCATAGTGAGCTAGTTAAGAGATGATTAAAGTTGTGGCAGTTGCTTGAGAATTAGCTTAATATTGCTATATGATTTCTCTCGATGGATAAGGCACCATTCTTCCAACTTTAGCTTTATGTTCTAATGCTTACGTCTCTCGGTGGAACTTGATGCGCTTCTGATTTTCTACCTAATTATGTAACCTTCTTGCTCCAGTTCAAATTGGAAAGCAATTTGTAGCTCCGCACATGTTTTTAAAGTTTCAATTAACTAGTAGTAATGATTTTCGTCCTGGATAATTATCATGTTTTTCGTTGCCTCACACAGCAACAAAATAATTTGCAAAATATAAAGCGTCTCATAATTTAAGGGGGAGCATTTGTTTAGTGAGAGTGTATTATTATATCATTTCTACATGTCACGTAATTGTGTGTTTTTTATTCTAGTTTTAAGTTTCGAGACAAAGCTTTTTCTAAAGGCAGATTATTGTTATACTTTGTATTTTTATGAATTAACAACAACAACAACACAACCATAGTCCCAAATCAATTTGGGGTCGGCTAGATATGAATCAATATGAGGAGTCGCAAAACTCATCAGGTAGAAATTCTCTTTCTTCAATCTTCCATATTTGACATTAAATGTTCTTCAAGCCCCAGCACCATCAGATCTCCACTAACAACCCTCATCCAAGTTTGCTTTGGTATTCCTTATTTCCTTTACCTCTCCTCCTTCCCTCTTGTTGCCACCCTTCTAACCTCCTTATAGGAGAGTCGCTCGGTCTCCGCCTTATATGACCAAACCATGTTAGCCGGTTTTCCCTCATTTTATCTTTAATAGAAGCAACCCCCAACTTCCTCTTAATTACCTCATAATGTACTTTGTCCTTTCTTGTATGCCCACACATCCAACATAACATACGCATCTCTGCTACACTCATCTTATGGAGGTGGCAGTACTTTAAAGCCCAACATTCGGTCCCATAAAGCAATGGTGGTTAGTGGCTGTGCGGTAAAATTTTTCCTTCAATTTATTAGGCATACCCCGATCACATAAGAAACCGGAAGCTCCCTTCCACTTCAACTAACCCGATTTGATTATGTGGTCCACATCTCTGTCCAATTCCATCCTTTTGGATAATGGATCCTAGATAGCGAAAGAAATCTCAACATTGGACACTCTTTCCATCCAATCTAATTGAAATTGAGCTTGTCGTCCAGTTTCATGTCCCATTGAAACAAACTCCATATATTTCGTCTTACTTTTACTCAACTTAAAACCTCGTGATTCCAATGTTCTTTGCCACAATTCCACCTTGCTTTCCAGTGCTTCTTTTGATTCATTGACGAACACAGTATCATTCGCAAACAACATGCACCAAGGGATACCATCTTGAATTGAACTTGTCAATTTGTCTGTAATTATAGCTAAGTGTAAAACCTTGATGTACATCAATTAACATATACATATATTTTGTAGTAAATTAAAAATAGGTTTTTATAAAAACATTGATTAGTTTTTAAAAAAGTATCAAGTATTCATTGAAGCTTCATAATATTTCAATTTTGAAATGAAGGTTTCGTATAAAATTTTATATTTTAATATAGAATATAAATAAATTATGTTTAATAAAGTTTTATATAAATTGAAGTTGGGTGCTCAAATGTTTTATGAGCAAATGTAATGTGCACCTAAAAACCAAACTATTAAAACTCAAACCAAGTTTTCTACTAATCATAGAAACCCCCCTCTTGTTTTTTGTTTTCTAATAGATTTTTTGGGAAATTCTTATCAAGTGTTGTTATTATTTTCTACCTAGCACCTATATACTCCCTCTGTTCCTTATTGTTCTTTACGTTTGGAATCAGGGGTCGAGAAGAAAGAAACTTTAACATGAACTATCTCTATGATATGTATGGAAAAATATTGTTATATGGGATCATGTTAAAAGCGTCTCAACATAAAGTGTTATTTTTATTTTTTTTATTTTTTATTTTTTATAATTATGGCCGTAGATATTGATGTTTAAATTAGTGCATTGGAAATTGTGAAAGTTAAAGCGTAAAGAACAATAACGAATGGTGAGTGTATTCTAAAAATTATAGGCCTATGAGCTTTGACATTTGTTTGTATTGATTTCTATTAATTATTGAAAGCCCATTACTAGTGAGTAATGCCTATAATTACTAGTTAAAGCTCATATAACTTACAATTGTTTCTTCTCTTACTCACCATTTTTCTTCCTCTTTTCTTTTAGTTTCCTTCCCTCTTTAATGTTTTTTTTTTCTATAATTTAGTTAAACTTGTCGAAATTTGGCAAACAAATGACG
This sequence comes from Suaeda aralocaspica, assembly GCA_016808085.1. Taxonomy (NCBI): domain Eukaryota; kingdom Viridiplantae; phylum Streptophyta; class Magnoliopsida; order Caryophyllales; family Amaranthaceae; genus Suaeda; species Suaeda aralocaspica. The sequence goes on from PYUH01000271.1 coordinate 1,219,496, forward strand.
CTTTTATTTATTTATTTATTTATTTATTTATTTATTTTCTCGTGGTGAAATGATGTTACTATTGAGGCATAGAGATGTTTGGGAGATAAAGGAATTGAGTGGTTGACAGCTCTATCCAACAAGATATTGGGAAGTAAGAGGATGCCAATATTATGGAGGAAGAGCACCATAATCCCGGTGTATAAGAATAAAGGTAATGTTCAAGATTTTGGCAACTATAGAGGGATCAAGTTAATGAGCCATAGCATGAAACTTTGGATATGAGTTATTGAATTAAGGCTGAAAAGATTTGTGCAAATTTCGGAGAATCATTTTGGCTTTATGCCATGAAGGTCGACTATGGGATGCAATTCATCTCATGAGGTAGCTTATGGAGCACTACTGGGATGAGAAGAAAAACCTACATATGACTTTTATTAACTTGGAGGTATATAATAAGGTACCAAAGAAAGTGCTATGGTGGGCTCCTACATGGAAAGGTATCTCAAAGAAATATATTGATATCATTAAAGATATGTATGAGAGGGGATTAGCACGAGTTTACGAACTAGTGTTTGGGAAAACATAAGAATTCCCTATCAATTATCGATGTACATCAAGGTTTTACACTTGGCCCTTTTCTTTTTGCCATAGTTACGGACAAATTGACAAGTTCAATTCAAGACGGTATCCCTTGGTGCATGTTGTTTGCAGATGATATTATGTTGGTCGATGAATCGAAAGAAATACTGGAAAGTAAGGTGGAATTGTGGCTAAAAACTTTGGAATCATGGGGTTTTAAGTTGAGTAAAAGTAAGACGGAATTTATAGAGTGTGTATTCAATGGGACAAAGAACAAGGAACATAACTACAAGCTCAATAAGTTTCGATGGAAGGAGTGTCTAATGTTTTGATTTCTTTCGGTATTTAGGATCCATTATCCAAAAGAATGATGAATTCAACAAAGATGAGCACATGATCAAATTGGGTTGATTGAAGTGGAAGGGAGCTTCTTGTTTTTTATGTGATCGGGTATGCCTAACAAATTGAAGGGAAAATATTATCACACAACCATTACATCAGCATTGCTTTACGGTATTGAATGTTGGGCTTTGAGGTATTGCCACCTCCATGAAAACCTCCATAAAATGAGTGTGACAGTGATGCTATGCTACGCTGAATGTGTGGGCCAACAAAATACAGAATGAGATAATTAGGAGGAAGTTGTGGGTTGCTTCTGTTGAAGATAAAATGAGGGAAAATTGGCTAAGATGGTTTGGTCATATAAGACGAAGACCAAGTAACACTTCGGTAAGGAGGTTGGAAGGGTGGCGATAAGAGGGGCGGAGGAGAGGTAGATGAAGACTTATGTAAACTTGGATGAGGATTGTTAGTGGAGATATGAGGGTGTTGGGGCTCGAAAAAAATTTAGTGTCAAAAAGAGAAGATTGGAGGAAGAGGATTTTTTTAGAACTTAGATGACTTTTGCGACTCCTCATATTGATTCATGTCTAGCCGGCCCTAAATTAATTTGGGACTAAGGTTTTGTTATTGGTGGAAGCGATATTCCTAAAAAGACTCACTACAAGTAGTGAGCATCACTTTGCTAATATTTAAGTGAAAGGGTTTTGGAGCTTTTTTGTTGGTAGAAAGTATTTTTTAGTCCCTTTTCATATTTTACTTCTGTTTCCAGATTCAGAACATTCAATTTTTCAATTTTATTTTTGAAACATGTTTAAGAATTTTCAGGCTTAAATGTACCATTGAAAAGGTTGGTTTTCGAAGCGTAGAGATTGTATTGTTACTGTTTTCATGAAAGCTTTTCAATGTATATATACTTACTTTCTAAAGTATTAGACTTTTCAGATTTGGTAAGGGCTTTAGTTATATAATTTTTTCTATTGCTATCTAGGATACAATTGAAAAGATTAGGACGTATTCAAAGCCCAATGTTTGCTAGTATATCACTCAAGCATGCCTTTTTTCTAATGATCTCTCTAACAGCAATAAATAGTTATTCTGTTTTGTGATTTCCAACTTTTGGTTCTTTCTGTTAAGTGTTATTTCATTTTGCAGGCTAGAACTTAGAAGCAGTAAAGAGCTTCTTAAAGAAAATAATGAAAGGCAGGAACTTCAAAAAGGTTTTCTTTTGGAATTTAAAAAGGATGCTGAAAGGGTATTGCTAGGAGTCGTACAGAAACCTGATGGCAAGAAGAACTGGATGGTTTCTGATCAGGTTCATGTATACATAATGAAGAATTTGTCGAGTTCTGAGACATGTATTTTTTGTTATTTCGGAAACATGAAATATGCTGTATTTTGACCATTGCTTTTTTCAGGGTGGCTTGATTTATCTTGCCCTTATCCATTTCTCCTCCAATAATTTAACTTTATATTACCTTTTGAAAATTTACCAGAATGGTATTATGTGCTCGATTAAGCCGCAGCAGATAACATATGTTGTTCGCGGTGTGGAGAATTTTGACCATACCCAAATTCCTAATTTTTTGCAGAAAGCTCAGGATAATTTGGTTAGTGCTGACTTGTAGGCTTGTATCTAGTTAGCTACTATAATAGTGACATTGTCTTCTTTTGTTTTCTGGACTTTGACGATTGGAAGTATATACAGGATCCATCTCTGCTTGAGCTTGCCTGGGCTGAACTGCTTGAGAAGGGTAAATCTGTGACCCCTGAGGAGTTGGCAGAGGTACTACATTTCTCAACTTCATTGTTCTCTCCTAGATTCCTAGAGGGAGTCTATTGACTGTGTTTTCTCATTGTACAGATGATCTATGGTACTTCGGAACCTTTGGACAGCTATTGTGCACATCTTTTGTTGTCGAAGGGTGATATTTACTTCTCTATCCAGCAAAGTAAAGGCTTTTGTTCAATTTACACTCCCCGACCTTCTAATCAGGTAATGCCATTTAGTGAGCCATTTGCTTTCAGATTGCAATGCCTTTTTGGGACAGCACTCTTTTGCACTTTCTTGGCTCTATGATTAATATTTTTTGTCTTTTTAATATATTTTGTTGATGGATATAGATTGAGTGGTTGAATGAGGAGGGTAGAATTCACAATGATTTGTCAATGACCAATAGATCTTCTTCCAATCACTCTTTGTAATTAAACATCTTTAATGCGTATGATGCATAAGAGCTCTTATCCCAAGGGCATATTGTATCCAAGTATTAGATATTCATTTTGCCTAATATAAAAAAAGGTAATATCTTGTGCACCAGGTTCCTACTATAGCATGGTCTTGGAATGGTCCATATGCATGCAATCTTTCCCTTGTTTACTTAAAGAGGCTGTTTTTAGGGATCAAACTTGACCTGGTGTATAGTAAATAAATACTCGACCTTTGGACAGATGCAAGACCTTCATTTTGCGTAATTCAATTAATTTAATTACTAATTTTAATTTGGTGTGAAATTTCTGTATTTGATTAGTTTTCTTGTTGTTTAGTGTATTAATTAGGTTTTTTTTTCATGGTTAGTAAGGGCAATGTGGTAATTCAAGTGGAAAAAAATATACCAAATTGTTGCAACTAGAAACTTCTTTCAATTGAAATTGTTGCAACTTAAAAACGGAAGGAGTTATGATTTCTGTTATTGTTGTTGTATAACTCTTTATTAATGAATTGATCTATTTTTTTAAAATGGAGTTATTGGTGGCTTGACTCTTGAGCTTAACCATGGACTCATGGACTCTTAATGCATTAAAGATAATCAGCTTTTGAAACTATGTTTACATCACATTCATGGATATTTGAACATTTCTTGTGCATTAATGCTTTGTAAATTTAAATTTTTTTATAGTGTGCTGTGGTTCTTTACGATTTTTTATATAAATTAATTAATATGAATCTTTAACTTGCCTAACACAAATCTTTTTGTAGGGCTGTCATATGCCTTTGTATAGTACTTTCTATTCTACCAGAGTTTTACATCAATATACATTGCTTCCATCTGTTTGTCTATATTATTTTCGCATGAAATGTTAGGTTGAGGAACTTCTGAAGAGTAGACATGCCAGGAAGATTGCTGAAAAGCAACTTCAAGAATTTGTACAGTTATTGTATTCAGCCAAGGATAAACCTTTTGATGCCAAGCCCTCCAAATCCTCCTGGACTTTGGAGGAGAAAGTTCATGATCGTATTGAGGCACTCGTTTCGTATGCAGTTGATGAATGCTGCAGCAATGCCCAAAAGAGAACAGCTGAGACGGTATTTTGCTCATTTGAACTCAGCTTACTTCTTCTATCCTCTGTGATTGTAAGCTCTGATTCTCTGTATTAGAACTTGTTGATCAACACCATTATTCTTTCTGTGACTTAATATAATACTAGCCCCCTATTTTTATGTTCTCATGTTCCTCCCTCTAGAGTAAGTAAATAGATCAACCATTATGATATGGACAATTGTAATACATACATTTGGTGCAAACAATATTTTTGTTAGGGAGTCGTATTTGTGACCAGTGACCATACCCGTGTTACTTCTTGCATACTTTTTTAGTTGCAATAAACTCCCATGCATGGACTCTTAGGCACAATTAATTTATGAGTGTAAAAGGGATAGAGGCAGATTGATGAATCTTTAAGACATCACAAGTCTTATAAGTGTTCACACTTGTTATTCACAAGTCTTATAAGTGTTCACACTTGTTATTCACAAGTCTT
>PYUH01000271.1:1226531-1239003 GCA_016808085.1 Suaeda aralocaspica
TCACAAGTCTTATAAGTGTTCACACTTGTTATTCACAAGTCTTATAAGTGTTCACACTTGTTATTCACAAGTCTCTATCACAAGTCTCTATCACAAGTCTCTATGAATAAAGTCTTCACAAGTATTCACATGGACTCCTATGCTTATTAATAATTAGCATGTGATAAAAATTTGAAGAGAAAGATTGATAGAGATGGCATATAAATAAGGAAAGGAGATAATTGTTGCTAGACTTGCAACTAAATAATATTATCCTTAAATGGAAAATGCTGTAATCAAAAAATGCGGAGGAAGTATTTGATAATTCAGATGTTATTTCTCCACTTGTCTTTCATTGCCATACTTTCATGTGTTCTTGTTACTGTTGAACTTCTTGTTCTTAGTGACATTTCTTCTATCATATGTTGCTGTTTCGAGCTTGTTCTGTACTTCCTATATCATACACAACCAACTTTGGCTTTATATTGATGTTAAGAAATATTTTTTATTGGGAAGCCGCTGTTAAATGTAAATTTTAACTGTAGTTTTACCTTTTTTCCTTTTGAAAGTAAACCTACAGAGCCAGTGTTGAAAGGACAATATGTTGTAAATTTTTTTCTCTAAACATGATGGACTAGCCAAATTTTGGCAAAGCAGAAAAAAACGGCCTTTTTAAAGGACATAGGTAGCATCAACTTGGCACGATGCTGCATGATACTTTTTTGACATCTCTTTTCAGATTCTTATGGCCATGGGGCTGGCGAAAACTACATCGTCGGCATTAAATCTTCTTATAGATATCGGTTACTTTCCGGTTCATGTTAATGTCGATTTATTGAAGTTGAACATTCGCACTGATCACTCAGAGGATGTTGTTTCAGCTGCTGAAGGTTTGCTGTCAGAGTCTCGTGATATTGACAAGGTATCACCGTATCACTAACAATGTTATCCTAAAAAACTAAAATTATAATCATTCAAATATTAGACCTTTGTGGATATCTTTGAGTGATAGAGTAGTTTATTGAGTGTTTTGTTTGTTGAGGGAAGAGGTCATGCCTTTATTAATTGATTTGGGCACCATAACTGACTTAAACACTTTTTTCAGAGTCGGAGGAAAGACCTTACCCACTTGAAGGTTTATGCTATAGATGTTGATGAAGCTGACGAGGTAATATTGATTAGTGTGATTCTAATTAGATGCAAACATTTCTGCCTAAATTATACTTTAAAATTTAAATCACTCTCACGCAGGTGTGTGCACACACCGTCACACATCACATAACTAGCTTGTGAAGTTAAGCAAGGCTAGAAGGTGATGTTTGGTATCCTTGTCTTATGCCAAGCACTACACCACCTAAGATGGTCACATGTAATGGCATAATTAATATATGAAGTGGAGTCAATAAATAAGATTACAACCTGTTGATGTTAGCTATCCTATTATTATGCCATGTGTTGCACCCTCTAAGATGTTAAATTAAATTATGCGCCTTGAAATGCACTATATGCTTGTATTAGAATTTTTGATGTTTTCCTTGGTTATTAGAGAATATATCACAACCATCTACCGGAGAATGTATATATAATTTACAATGATTTTTGCCGATAAATTCTTTTATAATTTATATGAACCTTAGTTATTAATGTTTAATTTTGGTTCCCATTAATAATAGTTAAAGATATCATCACATATATTTTATTATTTTTTTTTATTTAAAATTTTTTTAATCACAAACCAAGTTATAAAGTAGTCCAATGACAATGGCGTTTAACCATGGCATACATTTAATTTGTAAAAGACTTTCGTGGCAATGTCAGGATGAAGGTTGCATTTGCATTAATCTACCACACACTAAGTTATTGGTTGAGAGAGGCAACTAACAAGCAAACCTTTATTGGACTAAGAAGAAGCTAGACATTGCAAGGGATTCTAACAGGTGCCAGAATTAAGAATTATAATAGAATACAACACAACTGAAAAGGAAGCAACAAGTCATACCTCTTACAATGCGGCCTTTTGTAACACCCAATTATTATTACATTAACCAAAAAACAAAATAACATTTTAAGTAAAATTTTGAATGCTATCATCACGTGTAAAATATTAAGGTCATGTTCTTGAGTAGCTGTTATGCCTGTTAGCCGTTAGAGGTAAGCAATCAAGGTAGCTATTGATAATACGAGTATTCGGCAAAAGTAGTTGTTGAAACTATAGAACATTGTTACTACTATTAGCTTTCAGCAAAAGATAATTAAAAGCTACTTGAAAGCCTTTTAGCTTTCAACAAAAGGTATTTCTCCCACAAAAGCTGCTCAAAACAATGCCTACAAAAGCTTTTTACACTAATGTTTTTGTATTGTAGTGTTTTGATTAAATTTAAAGTTAAAAGCTATCTTAAGAGCTAATACCGAGCACGTTACACGTTCCAAAGATTTATCAGAAAATAACAGTAGAAAACCAATTGTCATAGACAAGAAACTTACTCTAGAAATTAAACCCTTATAAGTAGGAGCCATTCTAGGCAACCAAGCTAATACATGAAATTAAGCAAGTAAAAGAAAGGTTAAGATACCTGGTTCAATGCAATTTAATAGCAACACAAACGCTGCACTCATTGCTGTGATTTAATTAAATCAACTCACTTAGATACTATGCAAGGAATCGCTCCCCATGTATTAAATGTATCATCATAGGGTACTATACAAAGCTGCAAAGCACATAATCAGCAAATTTAAGTACATACTAGCTACAAAAAACAACAAAAAAAATCTAGCATGATATGAACTAGGGGTGACTGGAATTCCTCAATTTTTTGGACTTGGAACCGAAACTTTCCCCTCACATGTTTGAAATTGGTTTGTAATTTTTATCAATTTTTCATAAAAAAATCTAATTCTTTTATTAAAAATCGTTATTTGCATTTTACATATACAAAGTGCAATATTAAATTCATGTAACATAAGAAAAAATTGACGTAAATAATCTCAACTATTGGGTACCTTCTCAATTTAATCCAAACTAAGATTTAGGTTTGTACATAAATCCCCGTGCCATAATAAATTGTTGCATCTAATAAAAAACGGAGGGAGTATAATACAAGAAGTAAGGTACACCTTTTAATGATCTATGCAATGTCAGTGCAACTTGTTGATAAAAGGGGAAACTTCACCTAGAAAGAAATAAGGTACACCTTTTAAATGATCTATGCGATGTCTTTGACCCTCTCTCATTTGTTTTTTCAGCTTGATGATGCTCTTAGTGCATCAAGGTTGCAAGATGGCCGAATCAAAGTGTGGATACATGTGGCAGATCCAACTTGCTTAGTTCAACCTGGAAGCATTCTGGACAAGTAAATTCCATGCGTCCATGTAACATTCCCTTGATATTGCTGTATTTTGTTCTGCTAAATCCTATTTATTTATTTTTGTTTATTTTTAAATTTTTTTTCTTCCTATATTTATCTATTACTGAATTAAAGTTACTTGCAGGGAGGCCATGAGTAGAGGAACTACTGTCTTTCTGCCTACAGCAACTTATCCTATGTTCCCGGAGAAGCTTGCTATGGAAGGAATGAGCTTAAAGCAAGGAACAAGGTGTAGGGCTGTGACTATAGCTGTTGTGCTGCATTCTGATGGCAGGTAGACAATTGGTTGATGCATAGTTCTGATATTCTACTTTCAGGTTTGCTAATATCAAATTGTCACTTTGCTTTCATAAAAACACTTTATTGAATGTTTTCAACACGTGAACAACTGTTTCACTTTCACTCTTCTGTTGTCTTTCCTGGCATAGCAAGTAATTATTCTTGTAATTTCAACCTCCTAATCAACCTAATACTACCTTTACACTTTAATCGCAACACGTGGAGTTGCACGGTTCTCTAGACAAAATTTGATAATTGTGATTAAGCATAAATTAGGGCATGATTAGTGTTAGAGGAGAGAGAAAAAGACTACCAAAAGCACCACCACCACCGAAACCCACCACCACCACCCACTGAAACCCACTAACACAACCACCACCCACTGAAACCCACCAACACAACCACCACCACCCGCTGAAACCCACCAACACAACCACCACCACCCGCGAAAACCCACCAACACAACCACCACCACCCGCGAAAACCCACCAACACAACCACCTCCACCCACGAAACCCACCAACACAACCATCATCGCCCACGAAAATCCACTGAAACCACCTCAGCCACCATCGAACCACCTAAACCCACAAAATCCACGTACCCCTAGCCTCTCACCCACCATAAACGAAACCCACCCGGCCAACCCCGGCCACCGAAACCACACCCAACCACCAAAACCACACCCAACCACCGAAACACACCAAGATCTAACCACCAAACCACAGAAATACACCTATGTCGAACCACACCCAACCACTGAAAGACAACAAAATTGAACCACCCAACCACCGAAACAGACCGGGATCAAATGAAACCACCAAGCAACCAAGCAGATCGAATGAAACCACCAACGCAAAACCACCACACAACCATATTTGAAAACAAAATCGAAGAAAAGAGATTGCAGTGGGTGGCGACTGTCAAGATCGAAGGACGACTACACATTTGGTGGTGTTTAGAGAGATCATAGGTGAGGTCGCAAAGGTGATATGAGGTGTTAGTGGTGATCTCTATCGTGGTGGACTAGGATTTTAATGGTTTGGAGTTGGTGGTTGTGGTTTCGAACGGAGACGAATTAAAGTGGTGGTGGTGATTGCAATGGGTGGTTGGGGAAGAGAGAGAAGTAGAAGGGTTGGTGGTTCATTAGTAAAATTATTAAGTTAATTAATTAATAATTTTGGGTGTTAGTGAGTTAAGTTTAAATTATGTTGTTTAAATTGAGGGTGTTTTCGTAATTTCATTAAAAATATTTGCCAAAAAAGGAAAGAAAACAAGTGTTGCAATTAAGGTGTAACATCCATGATCCGGAAGCAGATTCAAGCAATGATGAAAAAGAGTTGATTCTAAGTCGTACTGAAATTCAGGGGATTAGACCATTTGGGTTACATGGCTTTGGATTGGCTCATGGACATTGTTGCGTATCACACATCCTGGATAGAAAGGCTACATGCCAGTGGAAAGATGGTGGGTAAGGGGAATAAGTTGGTTTTTGCCTATGGGTTTTTTCCCATTGCAGTTGCTAGGGTTTTTCTCCCCATTTCAGGCATAGTTGTTTTTATTTCTTGTGGAGTCTTAATCATCATTTTCTACCTAAAGGTCAAGGGAAATGCATTCTTGAAGTTTTCTTGATTAAAAGATTCGTTCTTGAAAGGTTGCTTGAAGATTGAAGACATTTCTTGAAATTGCGCAGAAAAAAAAAAACGAAGCATGGTGTGTTGCGTGTTTTTTGACGAAAGTAGACAAAAACACCCTATTTGAATAAAAGAATCAATGAAAAACCTTTTGTAACAAAGGAGAAATCGTCAATTGAATCTGCCCTTCAAAACTGCCTTTTCTGATCTGATTTTGCAATTGTTGTATAATACCTCGTTTTTGATCTTTTTGCTCCAAAAATTGCACGAAACTTCAATGAGTGTAGGGGTTCTGGGATCCCATCAGCTACACCAATTTGATGCTTATTTTGAGAGGTTTTCAACAATCAAATCAATCAAAACAAGAAAAGGGCTCAACTTATTCGAAAACTACGAAGATGGCAACGATTTTGTGATGTATTTGTGATGATTGATGGTGGTAGTGTAGTGTAAAATGAATGAATTTATATAGTAACAAGGATATGACTTTCAATCACAGTTAAAAGACTTTGAAACTTGAGTTTCGGTCAAGATTCACGCATAACAAGCAACTTAAACAAAGTTTCGTTCACAAGAGCTTTTTCTCAAAAACACAACACACCTAAAACAAAAAACTATGAGGACTATGAATGGAACAATCCTCCAATTCATAGCCAATAAAAACTCACCTAAAACTAGGATAAGATTCAGAAAATAAATCCTAAATTTCGTGGTAAACAATATCCTAAAACATACTTGGATTCCGACTAAAACAAATCTAACTAAAAGCTGATTTCCAGTTTGACAGTCAAACAAAAAACTGGATAAAACATTATCTTCCATATTTTTTCAGAATTTTAAAATATTTTTCCTCGAAAGTAGATTCAATAAGTTTTCCAACGCGTATTCACATGCCTTCTAATTTAAAGCCAGCTGTCAATGAAAAATCTTCAAAGTCAGACAAACCGCATTGCTTCGAAAATAAAATCTGGTCTTTAGAAGACTCAAGAAACGTCCAATATTGAATCTTTTAATCAAGAAACTTTTAAGAATGTGATTCTCTAATATTATAGACCAAGTATGATTAATACGAACACCTAATCCTCGTAATCATGCGAGTCTTTTGGATTGACGAACTCAATCTCACGATCGAAAGGCAACACAACAATGAAATTTAAAGAAAGCAATTAAAATTCCAACTTTGTTGCTTTTAATTCACATCATGACATGCAAAGGTTTGTACCATTTTGGTTTTTGTGGGATTTTTTTTTTCCTTTCTCGTTTTTTTATTTCTTTTTTTGTTGGTTTTGTTTTGTTTTATTTATTTTTGTTTTTTTTTTTGTTTTGTTTTTTTCTTGCAACCGACCTTAAGAGGTGTGAGGCACACACCCCTTTTGTGCGTAGGAGATGTGGCAAAGGTACTTTTTAGAGAATTGTAAGGTACTGGAAGTTTGTAAAGACTGATAGCAAAATAGTAGAATGGTTTTTGATTGTTAATGATAGTTGAATGATTACAAGTGACTTGAGGTCACAACTCTCCAAATACTCTCAATTTCTGGATACCTCCTTAGCTAGTTCTATTGCTACATATATTACACTCCATTCCCCAAAATAGCATAACATGCCTTAATTACTACTACTACTACTACTACTACTCACTTGGAGCATTCTCAAAATAACAAAATAAAGTAAACTAATAAGTTAAAACAAGGAAGATCCCAAAATAACAGCTAGTGGTTAGGTGAGTGTGTTGTTGGTGTTGTTTGTTTGTGCCTGCTGCTCTGCCTTCTACCGTTGTGTCCTTTGCTGTGATCTTCTCCGGTATGTGTGAAGTAGTGGAGGTGTGGGGTGGTTCATTACATCACCCGCCGCCCAAAGAGCCACCTTGTCCTCAAGGTGGAAGTCAGGAAACCTCGAATGCAGTAGCTCCGCCGCTTCCCATGTGGCTTCGAACTCCGGCAATCCTCTCCAGTGTATCAGGTCCTCACGTCTCCTCCCTTCCACTGTTCGAACTCCCAGAGAGAGTCTCTGGTTCCACCTCCAACTCCAAACGAGCCGTAAGATGAGTTGGCATTGTAATGTGGCGTACCTCATCCCCCACAGCTTTCTTTAACTGGGATACATGGAATACCGGATGCGTTCTATCACCTCATAAGGCCCATAATATCGTGCAGCTAACTTCTCAAATGGTCGACGGGCCAAAGATTTTTGTCGGTACGGTTGCAATTTGACAAACACTCTTTCCCCTATCGTGAATTCCACCTCTCGCCTTTTCTGATCCGCATACGTTTTCATGATCTGCTGTGCACGTAGCAAATTAATTCGAATTTCATCTAGCACGTAATCTCTTTCTAGCAGCACCTCTTCTAGTGATTTGCCCCTTTCCCACACGTACTACTTGTGGCGGCTTCCTCCCGTACAACACCTGGAAGGGGGAGATCTGAGTAGAGGAGTGAATTGAAGTGTTATAGGAATATTCGGCCCATGGCAGCCATTTGGCCCACCCTTTTGGTTGCTCCCCCGCAAAGCAGCGTAAGTAGGTTTCTAAGCTTTTGTTCACGATTTCAGTTTGGCCGTCGGTTTAGGGGTGGTACGAAGTGCTACGTTTGAGGTCCGTCCCGTGCAACTGGAACAACTCGCGCCAGAATAAGCTTAGGAAATCGCGATCCCGATCAGATATTATGCAATCTGGAAACCCGTGAAGGCGGACCACTTCCTTCACAAAGGCCTCGGCCACCTCCTTAGCAGTAAAAGGGTGCTTCAACCCGATAAAATGAGCGTACTTAGATAACCGATCCACTACCACAAAAACCGTGTCAACCCCTTTTGATTTGGGCAACCCTTCAATGAAGTCCATGGTTATTTCTGACCAAACAGCCTCGGGAATTGTGAGGGGTTGTAGCAGCCCCGCCGGGTGTTGTTGGGAGTGTTTATTTCTCTGACAAACACCACACCCCTGGACATAGATAGAGACGTCTTTTCTCATACTGGACCAAAACCATTCCGATGCGAGTCTTAAGTATGTCTTCACCTCTCCGGCGTGCCCTCCTTCAGGGGAGTAGTGGTAAGGTCGAAGTAAGCTCATCTTATGCTTGGAGCCTTTTGGAATCACTATCATTCCCTTATACTTGACACGTCCCCCCTCCACCGTGAACCCCCGTGATCCTTCACCCCCTTCAATTTCTGCCGTGAGTTTAGATAAGTCTGCATCTTCGTGTGCCTCCCTCTCTAAATCAGCCCAATTCATAGTACACGTGGAAACTAAAGCCCCAAATTCTGCCTCCGAGCCCCCTCTTCGTGACAGTGCATCCGCCACCCTATTAGCCACCCCTGCCTTGTATTGAATATCAAAATCGTAACCAATCAGCTTTCGCACCCATCTTTGATATTCTGATTCGACTTCCCGCTGTTGCGTAATATATTTGAGGCTTTGTTGATCGCTCCGTACAACAAATCTCCGGCCTAATAGGTAGTGTTTCCATTTTTGCACTGCCAAGCAAACCGCCATGAGTTCCTTCTCGTAGATTGATTTACCTTGACTGACCGTACCAAGTAGCTTGCTAAAGAACGCAATTGGGCGTCCTTCCTACATCAGGACGGCCCCCAATCCGAACCCGGAAGCATCCGTTTCAACAATGAAAGTCTTGCTAAAATCCGGCAACGCTAGTACCGGAGCCCTGGTCATAGCCTCCTTGAGTTTTTCGAAAGCCTGAGTTGCCTTCTCATTCCAGAAAAAACAATCCTTCTTTAATTGTTGTGTTAGTGGGTGAGCTATATGGGCATGGCAATAAACTTTCTATTATATCCAGTGAGGCCCAAAAACCCCCTTAACTCCCTCAATGTCTTTGGTTTGGGCCAAGTCAACATGGCCTTAATTTTCTCCTGGTCAACTGCCACCCCCTCATGAGAAATAAGATGGCCCAAATATGCTACCTTAACTTTAGCAAATTCACACTTCTTTTTATTAGCATACAACTGATGTTCCTGAAGTTTTGCCATCACCATTTTCACATGCTCAACGTGTTCTTCATTAGTGGGGCTATACACCAAAATACCGTCAAAAAATACCAACACAAACTTGCGTAAGGACGGAATACCTCGTTCATGAGTGATTGGAAGGCGTTAGTAAGGCCAAATGGCATCACGAGAAATTCGTAATGCCCTTCATGGGTGCGAAAAGCCGTCTTGTGAGTATCTTCGGCTTTCACGCGAATTTGGTGGTACCCCGCTTTAAGGTCCAACTTCGTGAAGACTTGGGCCCCTCCCAATTCGTCCAGCAGCTCATCAATGACGGGGACGGGGTACTTGTGCGGAACCGTCTCCTGGTTCAAGGCCCTATAATCAACACAAAAACGCCAAAATTCGTCTTTTTTCTTGACTAATAACACCGGGCTCGAGAATGGGCTAGTTGAGGGTTGGATAATCCCGGCTTCCAACATCTCTCAAATGAGCCTTTCGATCTCATCCTTCTGAAATTGAGGGTAACGGTAAGGTCGGACACTTACCGGATTACTCCCTTCCCTTAGCACAATCCCGTGCTCGTGCCCCCGAGGTGGAGGAAGCCCCGTCGGAGTTTCGAACACTCCGAAAAAGCATGCCACCAAGGACACATCTTAGTGGTATGAAGAGGTAAAACAAACTATAAGCAGCATGAGGGAGTGCTATAAAAGGTTTGGAAAATCTCGAAATGATAATAATTTTGAGAGGTATAAACAAGCTAGAAGAGAAGCTAAAAAGGCGGTCAGAGATGCAAGGGCAATGGTAAACCAAGACCTTTATGTCAAGTTGGATGCTAAAGAAAGGGAGAAAAACATCTATAGAATCGCTCGTATGAGAGACCAATGAACTCGAGATATAGGGGCGGTTAAGTGTGTGAAAGATGTTGATCAAAGAGTTTTGGTTGATGATCGGAAGATAAAGAGAAGATGGAGGTCCTACTTTGATAATTTATTTAATGAGGTTCGGGACTAAGAGATTGTGGGTGTAGCTGTTACTCATGTCATAGTAAATCGGGATTTTATGAGGAGGATTTAAACGTGGGAAGTTAAAAGAGCTTTGAAAAAGATGGGGTCAAGGAAAGTTGTGGGGCCAGATGGCATTCCTATTGAGGTTTTGAGATGTTTGGGAGGTTAAGGAACTGAGTAGATGACAACTCTCTTTAACAAGATATGGGAAAGTAATAAGATGCCAATGGTATGGAGAAAGCGCACCATAATCCTAGTGTATAAGAATAAAGGTGATGTTCAAGATTGTGCTAACTATAGAGGGATCAAGCTAATTAGCCATACCATGAAACTTTGGGAACGAGTTATTAAATTGAGGTTGAGAAGATTTGTGCAAATTTTGGAGAATCAGTTTGGATTTATGCTAGAAAGGTCAACTATGGAGGAAATCCATGTCATGAGGCAACTTATGGAGCACTATAGGGATGAGAAGGGAAACCTCCATATGGTTTTAATTGACTTGTAAAAGGCATATGATAAGGTACCGCGGGAAGTACTATGATGGGCTCTTGCGAGGAAAGGTATCTCAAAGAGATATATTTATCATTAAAGATATCTTTGACGAGGTAAGCTCAAGTGTACGAACTAGTGTTGGGAAAACAGAAGAGGTCCCTATCATTATTGATATACATCAAGGTTCTACACTTAGCCCTTTTCTTTTTGCCATAGATATGGACTAATTGACTAGTTTAATTCAAGATGGTATCCCTCGGTGCATGTGGTTTGCGGATGATATTTTGTTGATAATGAATTGAAAGAAGCATTGGCAAGCAAGGTGGAATTGTGGCGAAAAACTTTGGAATAACGTTGTTTTAAGTTGAGTAGAAGTAAGCAGGAATATATGGTGTGTATTCAGTGGGACAAGTAACAAGACGACAAACTCAATTAGTTTGGGTGGAAAGAGTGTTGAATGTTGGGATTTCTTTTGGTATTTAGAATCCGTTATCCAAAGGGATGGTGGATTGCACAGTTATGTGGACCACATGATCAAATCGAGTTAGTTGAAGTGGAAGGGAGCTTCTAGTTTTTTATGTGATCGGTGTATGCCCAATAAGTTGAAGGGAGTATTTTACCACACAACCATTAGACCAGCGTTGCTTTGCTTTACGGTACTGAATGTTGGGCTTGAAGTACTTCCACAAAGATGCGTATGCTACGTTGGATTGGACATACAAAAAGGGAAAAATACAAGAAGTTGTGGGTTGCTTCTATTGAAGATAATATGAGGGAAAATCGGCTAAGATAGTTTGGTCATATAAGACGGGGATGGAGTAACACTCTGGTTGGATTGGAAGGGTGACAACAAGAGTGAAGGAGGAGAGGTAGCGGAAGACCAAAGCAAACTTGGATGAGAGTTGTTAGTGGAGATATGAGGGTGTTGGGGCTTAAAGAAATTTGGTGTCAAATATGGAAGATTGGAGGAGGACGATTTTTGGTGAAAACTTTTGTGACTCTTCATATTGATTCATGTCTAGTCGACCCCAAATTAATTTGGACTAAGGCTTTGTTGTTGTTATTGTTGAGTAAGACGAGCATTTTTTATGATGGTAGTTTCATTGTTGATGCCGGAAACCAAAATCAGTTCCTTCTTTCACTACAATAAATTACTTGCCTTTCAGGGGTACAAAAGTGTGACTATATTGCAATGATTTGGGTTTAGTGGAACTTTTCTGATTTCATTGGGACCACCACCACTGTTTGTCAACAAACTCTGCATACACTTTTCGGAATCAAACTCATCAAGCCCAGTCCAAAAAACCTCGATTCAAAAAGTAGAGTTGTGATTTTCCCAACAACCACACCTTAGTATCATCACGTGGTGGGCCACTAACTTGAAACAGGTAGTGAAAATTGATGCCACCACGATCAAAGTCCACAGGAGGGGGTTGGTTGGAGAACATAGGAGGAATGAGGCAAACCATCGAGTGAGAAAGTAGAGACATTTGTTGTCCCTAGAATTGCTGGCGGCGGTGAGGAATTGGGTTTTGTTGGTGACAAAATAAAAGAGAATTAAAATGAGGTTGAAGTGGGTGATCAATAAATTTTGCTTAAAATCAAAAATTAAAAAAGTTACGATCTTGATTCAATTTCGTTGTCAATGTTGACAAAAAAAGGTAAAGGAAGGAGGATTAACATTGAGTTGAGGTTGAATGTGGGTTTCCAATGAAGAACAAGAAGTTGAAATCAACTCAGGAAAGGTGTTTGGTGAGTGGGAGGGGGGGGGGGGGGGGAA
>PYUH01000271.1:1243010-1253687 GCA_016808085.1 Suaeda aralocaspica
AATATTATCTTAATGCTAAAATCATGAAGCTTATTAAAGTTAGACAGATTGACAACATAGGCCTTAAGGAACCATACAATCCATCAAAGCTTTAATTCCAGTAAGTGTAGTTATTACATGAACCCTTTTTTTTTGTTTTTTTTTTTTTTTTTTTCATGTGACCATTAACATAGCTTCCAATCAAGAAAGCCTTTGGTCTCTTTGAAACTCCTTATGATCCCAAATTCCGAACCCTCCACTCTTCAAATCGGTGCATCTTGTGGTCTTCATCTTACGTGTCCAAACCTATGTAGACTTTATAAGGTTTTCTCTTAATTTGTCCTTGATGCCTTCTACCCCACCTTTCCTTCTAATATTTTCATTCCTAATTCTATCCCTTAGGGTGCTGCCCCACATCCATCGTAACATCCGCATCTCAGTAAGTCCCACTTTCTTAATGTGCTCTTTCTTAGAAGCCCAACATCTTAAAAATTTGCAATAGAATTTCCCCTTCAACTTGAACGGGATGGTCCGGTCGCATAGAACTCTAGGTGCTGCTCTCCATATGAACGAACTGTACAGAGCCTTAAAAAATTCCCAAATTTTTTAGGGCTTGTCTGCATTATTTTTGCTTATATTTTATGATGGCGAATATGTTATGACTGTTCTGGTTCTCTTTCTCTCTCTCTTGCAGCATCGCTGAGTATTCTGTAGAGAATTCAATTATCCAACCCACCTACATGCTCACATATGAAAGTGCATCTGAGCTTCTTCATATGAATCTCGAAGAAGAAACTGAGTTAAAGATTCTATCGGAGGCTGCAGCTCTACGTTTACAATGGCGTCGACAGCAGGTTAGAATTAGCTTCCACGTTCACATTATGAATCCATTTTAGATGTTCTAATTGCTTCCAGCTCCATATTTCTTCTTACAATATTGATGTATATTTAGTGACGCTTTGTCTCTTCCGTGCTGTTATCTTATAGGAGAAAGTCTCTATGGTACTCTCGTAATGTTATCTGTTTTGTTTGGTACCCAATTTTGTTATCAATTACTCTTGGTGCCATTAATATAAGTCATAATTGATTCAAGGTGTGTTTGTTTTGGAAGAAAAACTCTTTCCCGGAAAATGATTTTCCTTTCCATCATCTCTATTTTCCTTTGTTTGTTTTGGTAAAGGGTGGAATCAATTTTCTCAAAGGTGGAAAACTCCGTTTTAAAAAAGAAAACTCATCCTTTCGTAAACAAGGTATGCCATATTTTACTTCCTATTCTGTATTATTCTATTCCTATCCTTACATCTTCCTCTCCATTTTGTAACACCCTGAAATTTCCTAGCTTCCTACTCTGCATTTTTCCAGAAAACATATTATAAATATTGAAAAAATATTAGTATTAAAGCTTCTAATTAACGGGGAAAAACTAAAGTATTACCGCCATTNAAACTCCTTATGATCCCAAATTCCGAACCCTCCACTCTTCAAATCGGTGCATCTTGTGGTCTTCATCTTACGTGTCCAAACCTATGTAGACTTTATAAGGTTTTCTCTTAATTTGTCCTTGATGCCTTCTACCCCACCTTTCCTTCTAATATTTTCATTCCTAATTCTATCCCTTAGGGTGCTGCCCCACATCCATCGTAACATCCGCATCTCAGTAAGTCCCACTTTCTTAATGTGCTCTTTCTTAGAAGCCCAACATCTTAAAAATTTGCAATAGAATTTCCCCTTCAACTTGAACGGGATGGTCCGGTCGCATAGAACTCTAGGTGCTGCTCTCCATATGAACGAACTGTACAGAGCCTTAAAAAATTCCCAAATTTTTTAGGGCTTGTCTGCATTATTTTTGCTTATATTTTATGATGGCGAATATGTTATGACTGTTCTGGTTCTCTTTCTCTCTCTCTTGCAGCATCGCTGAGTATTCTGTAGAGAATTCAATTATCCAACCCACCTACATGCTCACATATGAAAGTGCATCTGAGCTTCTTCATATGAATCTCGAAGAAGAAACTGAGTTAAAGATTCTATCGGAGGCTGCAGCTCTACGTTTACAATGGCGTCGACAGCAGGTTAGAATTAGCTTCCACGTTCACATTATGAATCCATTTTAGATGTTCTAATTGCTTCCAGCTCCATATTTCTTCTTACAATATTGATGTATATTTAGTGACGCTTTGTCTCTTCCGTGCTGTTATCTTATAGGAGAAAGTCTCTATGGTACTCTCGTAATGTTATCTGTTTTGTTTGGTACCCAATTTTGTTATCAATTACTCTTGGTGCCATTAATATAAGTCATAATTGATTCAAGGTGTGTTTGTTTTGGAAGAAAAACTCTTTCCCGGAAAATGATTTTCCTTTCCATCATCTCTATTTTCCTTTGTTTGTTTTGGTAAAGGGTGGAATCAATTTTCTCAAAGGTGGAAAACTCCGTTTTAAAAAAGAAAACTCATCCTTTCGTAAACAAGGTATGCCATATTTTACTTCCTATTCTGTATTATTCTATTCCTATCCTTACATCTTCCTCTCCATTTTGTAACACCCTGAAATTTCCTAGCTTCCTACTCTGCATTTTTCCAGAAAACATATTATAAATATTGAAAAAATATTAGTATTAAAGCTTCTAATTAACGGGGAAAAACTAAAGTATTACCGCCATTGTGATAACGGCTAAGGCATTTATCAAAGTACTACAGCGGAAGTCTTAAAACCAAAACCAATTTAAAATCTTAAACTTCAAAACAAATCTCAAAATTAAATTCAAACCGACATCCAAAATAAAAATAAACTTAAAACTTTATTACTCTTCGGAACCATTTTAATGGCCCTTAAAAACCAAAACTAGAAACTTTGAAATAAAACAACATCCAACCAAAAGTTAGAACTTCATAAGCAATAAAATTAAAACTACAAAACTGCACAGCAAGCACTCTCACTTTAGCTAACATGAAATGATTTATGCCTGCTTGTACCTGTAGCTTTTCTTATTCTTTACAATTTTGTTTTCCATTGAAAACTTCTTAGAAAACTATTTTCCATGAAAAATGTTTTCAGTCAAAACCAATGGAGCTTCATTGCTCATACGCTTTCCTCCCTTAATGTGGTATTTCATGGCAATGATAGTTTTTTGGCCGTGATAACTAATGATCTTGGTGAACAATAAATGTGTAGAATGCTTGGGCAAAAACATGGAAGGGAGACATTAGAAAGTGAGCAAAATGGACTTTTCTCATAGTTCTTCACTTAGGGCCTGTTTACATGTATTGAAAACAAATGTACGGAGCTGAATTGAATTGAACTAAAATGATTAGAGCTCAAGTGAATTGAAAGTTTTTAGTGTGAATTGATGATTTTTAACTATGGATTAGTAATGGTATAGTAATAATATTGATATTAATCCACTAATGATTATGAAATAAAAATATTTAGTTATTGGTAGCTTAATTTATGAAACAAAAATCAATGATACATTTTCATATGTGGTAGTTTTATATTTTTATAAATGATAATCTACTTATATTTTTTATTTCATTTTGTGAATGGTAGTTATATAATATTTTTTTTCTTGAAAATTATAAACTAATAGATATATATATATATGAAACAAAAAAATAATAATGATAATAAACGTGACAAATTTTTTTTTTATGAACACTAATAATATTATGAACAATATGAAGTGGATTATCAAAATAAAGTACAAAATAACATTAATAAAGCTAATGCACAAAGATAATATTACAAACAAAATTAGCAAAATAAATCAAGAAAATAAAAGAAGAGCTGAATTCAGCTGAATTGGTTAAAGTTGTACTAGATTAGTTAACATTTTATACACTCCCTTAGTTGCAAATAAGGTTTTCGCCACTATTTATATTATAACTTTGACTCACTTTGGTGTTTTATACGTAACGAAAAATATACTGATATGAGATCTTGTTTGAATCGTCTCGATCTATTCTTTCCAAATATATAATTTTTATAATTTTTTCTTATATATAACTCAATATATGTATTTTTAAAGTTGTTTACTGGGGGATATGAAAAAGAGAATGTAGCTAGTAGAAAAAGATAGAGGGAGTACAACTTTTCATGCTAGCAAGTAATCATAAAGTTTAGTGGTATTGTAATAAAAAAATAATTTGTTAAACGAAGTACCATATTGAATTTCCCTATTTTATGTAGAACATGAATATGATATGAGTGAGTGCATTTTTATTTTTTTTTATTTAATTTTTATAATTAATTAAAAAAGAGGTTAGGTACTTTCTAATGTTAGAGAAAGAAATAAATTAGGTACTTTGGTGAATCAATTATTGCTTTCAGCATGTAAAGTTTAGAGAATACTGCAAAAGGAAACTCGGGGGTGTTACACACTATATTCGTATGATTTATGGTTGACATATGTGAACGTGATTTTGAAAATGGACTTGTACTTGTAGATTGTAGAAGGGAGTCACCAATAAATTAAATTCATAGGTTTTAGTACATGGACTCACAAATGAGATGCTCAACCTTAGGGGATAACGAATTGGGACAATGAATGAGATTAAACCCATCAAAAGAACTTCAGGTACGGATAAGTCCTAATGATATAATACAATAGTAGAACCATCCCCAAAAGCTAGCCTATGAAGAGAGCCTATAGTTCTTATAAACCCTACATTAACCCCCCATAAGATTGATGTGGGATTAAAGTCCCATGCAATTGACTGGAACATGCCTTCATGTGCAGGCTTTGCGTTAGGCAGAAGAGGGATACAAAAGGAGAGGGAGAATGGTCCTAGCTTTGAACGACGTCATTGTCACCTCCATTGGTCACATGTGGCAACAAAGGAGTGGTGGTCGACTGTCGGCTGTGATACCGATATAGAAAAATAGGAGAATTACCTATAAAGCTAGTGTATGAGATGGAGAGCGTGTGGTCCTTATAAGCCACACATTAACCCTCCATAAGATTGATGTTTGATTCAAGTCCCTTACCTTGCAATGGACCCTAACACCAAATTGTCATGAAGTAAAAAAAGAAAGAATTGGCCCATATAAAAATCGTCTATTGGTTTTAAATAATTTTCAAAATATAGCAATAATTCAATGCATAAATTGTATTGAAATACCTAAAAACAATAAATGTTACTGGGAAAACCTGAGTTTGGAAACTTACAAACATATAAATCCAAGTAAAGGTGGCACTTTTTTTGATTAATATGACGGATTCGTAAAGCGAGTCATCAAAGTTATCTTATAAAATAACAAGTCTTAAATAGATTGGAAAAGTAGTTGATCATGTCAATTAGCATAAAACAACTTAAATATGCACAATACAATTGATATAAAGCTGAAATATCAAGTATTTAATACCATGAAAAGGTTAGGAAAATAATCATATCTAAGAAAAGAAAATTTGATAAAAAAGCGTGAGACTAATATAATCTAAATCCTCTTGTCACTGTGTCAATCAATCAGAGCCTTAATCCCAATATTGGGGTCGGCTACATGAACCAAAATTAATCATTCTATGTGGTCATCCACTTAAATTTTCCTCCTTCATACTCTAAATCCTCTTGTAAAAAAAAAGGCATTTTGGCTCTTTGCAAACCTTTTAGGAAGGACACTACAGTTGAGGCCATAACCAAAACTAATTACAACTTAAATCATGTTTTGTCCTATATGGTCATCTTTCCTCTAATTGACAAAATTCTAGCTTTAGGAGTACTTTTGATATTGTTACAAGGTGTTCTACCCTTTAACTTTCTTGTTCCATAGAGCATTATTCACCCGTCTATACAAATGATACAAATGATAAACTGTGGTAGCCAAGGCAATCTATAGATATTACCCACTTAGGTAGCGTACTATGTACCCAAATTCTCCCATAATTGGGGTTGGCTACATGAACCAAAAAAACTTATTCGATGTGTTCATCCACATGTATTTTCGTCCTTCATCCCCCTTGCTATCTGCAACCTTGTTCTCCTATAAATCCAAAAGCTTCATGTCTTTTTGAACACTTCCAACTAAGTCATTTTCAGTCTCGCCCTACCTTGTTTGAGATCTCCTAATCCCACTCTTCCACTCATTGCACCAGAGTTCCTGATGTCTTCGTCTCACATGTCCAAACCAATGTAGGCGGCTTTCCCTGAATTTGCTTGCAATGTCTGTGACACCAATTTTCTTGTGAATGAGGAATTCTATTCCTTAGAATATTCTCACCATGGAGACAAAACTCATCCGTTCTTTTATGGAACACCCATTATGTAACGGGTTTGAGATTTACTGTTCCGCGAAATCCCTTTATAACAATGGGATTGGAAATCACACCAAACTCGCTGCGACGACTGTTCCATAATGGTGGAACGCCGTTATTTGCAGATAAGAAAGTAGAAGAAGCCAAAGACTCGAGAACCGTTTTTTTCCTCAAATCAAAACAAATCAAATCTTACCTAGGCTTTATAACTTATATTTGACCAAAGCCCGTCAATTAATATCCTAAAACTACTAAAAGGTTTGTGATTTTATTAAAATAATTGATGCTGTGAAGACTGTAAAACATTCTTTTAGCCGTTGCAATCCGTTTCTGCAACCGTTACCGTAATGAAGATCGTGATCGCGTTTTTTTTTCTATGGTTCTCGCACATCCATCTCAACATCTGCATCTCCGTAACCCCTACCTCTTGAATTTGCTCCTTATAAGCCCAACATTTTACACCGTAATGACAGTCTTTCCTTCTAACTTTAAAGGAGTGTCTAGGAGTGTCTCGGTCACACAAAGCTCCTGTGATTGCTCTCCATTTAAGCCTCTCTAACTTAATCGTGTGGGCCATATCTTGTCAATATCACCATTCACTTTTCATAAATGACCCAAAATATTTAGAGTATTCCCTCATATCTAGAACTTTTTCGTCCAACCTCACCAAAGCATCGTTTTCCCCCCACTGTGTCCCAAAAGCGACATTCCATATACTCCGTCTTACTCCGACTTATCTTAATCCCTCCATACTCCAACCTTTGCCTCCATTGCTGTGATTATACATCAACCCGTCTTTAGTTTCATCCACCAAGATGATAACATTTGCAAACAACATGCACCATGGTACCTCATATTGGATTGACCTTGTTACATCATCTATAACCATTGCATAAAGGAAAAGGGCTTAACACCGGCCCTTAATGCAACCCAATTGCTATAGGGAAGTCTTTTGTCAATCAACCATAAGTGCTCACATCTGTGCACACATCCCTATATATATCTTTAACAAGGTCAATATACCTTTGTGGGATACCTTTTTTCGTCATTGCCCACCAAAGTACATCCCTTGTAACCTTCTCTAGAACAATGAAAACCATATGGAGGTCCTTCTTTCGCGCCCTATAGAACTTCATCATTTATCTTAACAAATGAATCGCTTTGTGGGATGCTTTTCTCTTACTTTGGTATAAATATGCTAATTTTCTATTGATGAGAGATACTTTATTGTAGTCTTTGGATCTAGTTATCCTATGCTTCACATTCGAGACTTCTAGCACCGCTACTTCTTTTAAGTGAATATCTATTTTAGTTAATTTTTGTGCGTACATGTGCATCCGTGCATGGGATGAGGTGTGCAGCAGCATGCATGTATTTTTTGTTTTGTGAAATAAATTTTTGACCTCAAATTGTTAGAGATGACGATATATGTGATTAGGAAAATATATTGCGCCTAGGTGCAAGGTGAGGTCCATTCGTGGCGCCTCCCATGAAGCAAAACAATGTGATGACCAAGATGCGCAACAAAGGCATGCCTCATGGCCTTCTGGGTGTTGCCTTGCTCTTCCATTCTTCTGTTTTTTTTTTTCTTTATTTTTTTTTTTTTCTTTTGCTGTTTTTTTTCATGTCTTCTTCACTTTATTGCACCTCTTTCAACTCCACCCCAGCCTTCATTACCTTTTTGCTCTCTTTTATTGATTATATACTTGTTTTGTTTCCTTTTTGCATTATTGCGTATGCCTAGGCGCAAGAAAAATCTCCTCATGTAGCATCAACCTACACAAACCTGAGAGGCGCTAAGGCGCGTGCCTCTTGGTTTTCCTTGATTTTTTTGATTTTTTAAATATTTTTGTGAGTTGAGCCTTGACCCACTATAGACGCACGAGGCGCAAGGCGCACACCCCTTTTGTGCTTCTCGCTAACTAGGAGTTTATTCTCTTAAGACCCCCTCACATGTGAGCCCATGTATTCTCATTAATTTGGTTAAATTACAAACATCCTCGATAACTTCGAAGGTTTAATTGAAGATGCAAGGAAGGATGCAACCATGGGTGAATTGAGTGGGCATGGAAATTCAAGTCTAATGGGGGCATCCAGTGTTGGGATTTGCGTGTGCATGGTCACACTTACCTAGGTGGCACGCAAATCAAGGAAAGAAATGGTGGAATTAGGGGAATAAGTTGGTTTTGTCTATGGGTTTTTTCCCATTGTACTTGATAGGGTTTCTCTCATTTCAGACTTTATTGGTTTTGAGTCTTAGTTGTGTGTCATGCTTCATAATCCTCTAAAAGACATGGGAAATGCATTCTTGAAGGTTTCTTGATGAAAAGATCGAATCTTGAAAGGTTTCTTGAAGAATGAAGATAACATCAAGAAAACGAACCGAAACTAGCGAGCATTTTGTGGCAGTGAAATGGCGCGTTTTTCAAGGCTTTGGGCAATGATTTTTGTCCTTTATTTTAGAGTATTTTTGATGTTAATCTTGTTTGTTAGTTAGTTGGTTAGAATAGATTCCTAAATTTGTTAGGATATTGTTAGGGAAAAAACGGACACAAGGAGGGTAACTTGATCATGCTTATCTGGTTTTGTGGATAAGGATGGGAAGGCGTGTGTTTTGTTGTTTAGGAATTTTTCTAGTTTGTTTAGAGTTTGTTAGTTGAAGTTTGTGCCTTTAAATAGCCTCAATTACATTGTTACAAATCAGTTTTGAAGTTTAATGCAAAATTTTATTTGTTTTTTCATAATAACAAAATTCCGTGAATTTTAATAGTGGGTGGAAGATTTCCTTTAAACTCGTGTTAGATTAATTAGTGGCTTTGAGGGTGCTTAGGCTTTAATCAAAGACTAAGTGATAAACCTAAATTCAAGAATTTTGGTGGCTTTGCCTTTATAAATTTGTGAGTTTAGTCTCTATAACCTTGTGAATTTTTGTTACATGAAAATTCATATCATCGTTTGGCCTTCTCTGTTGGTTGTCAACATGAGGTAAACTAACCATTACTTGGGGCAATCATAATTGTGTTAAACTACTTGCTCCAAACAATTTTTAAATACTCTCCATCTCTCATCTTTTGGGCCTTTTCTTATGGGATGGTTAATGAGCTAGATTCGTCCTCTCCAATGCAATGACAAATTTCATTGGGCCTAGTCACAGGCTTATATTAGAGGAGAGATTGATCACATACAAGCCCATAATCACCCTTCTTTTCAGACTTCCAAATATCTCAAATCTTATATTCCTAATATCAATCCGGAAAACATATCTTGTCAATAGACTTTTCTAATCACGTATATCTTCATCTCTAACACTAATGTCCAGATTGTATTATTGAAAATTAGCGGACACCCAATTGTATGAAACATGCTCGGCAGATATGTTGGAATTTGATCGTCCTTTTCAAGCTTTTTACGGTAAAAGTCAACTAAGTAATTAAATTTTTTTGTACTCCTTGTGTTGTGTTGAATTTTTTAGCATATCTTACCTTGGGATAGGATAATATTTAGTTTGCTGCCAGTGTTGGGACATTTTTGTAATCTATTTATTTTGAATTTTTAGTTTACATTGGGGCAAACATGCATTTTGATTTAGTGCATCACTTTCTATTTCAGGGTGCTGTTGACACCACAACAATAGAAGCACGTGTCAAAGTGGCAAATCCTGATGATCCAGAACCTCATATTAATCTTTACGTTGAGAATCAAGCTGACCGTGCTATGCGCCTTGTTTCAGAGATGATGATTCTTTGTGGAGAGGTTATTGCTACATTTGGCTCGTGCAACAACATTTTTTTACCATACAGAGGTCAACCTCAATCAAATATCGATATATCTGCATTTTCTCATCTTCCTGAAGGACCAGTACAAAGTGCTGCTATAATCAAATTAATGCGTGCTGCTGAATATGATTTTCGGAAGCCAATACGCCATGGAGTTTTAGGAGTTCCTGGTTATGTGCAGTTCACGTCTCCAATCCGTAGATATATGGATCTTCTTGCCCATTATCAGGTTTGTTCTTTTTCTGATTTTGACAGTATTGATATGATGTTCAGTTGGTCATACATGTTCCTTTGTCATAGCAATGGCCAAATCCTGTTGACAGAAAAAGAAGTAAACTCTATGCAAGTTTCTTGTGCTGAAGCTAAAAAGTATTACGTAGTAGTTTCTTTTTACCTGCTTAAGGTCCTGGCCTTCCTGTATGTCTAAATTTTGAGTACGCTCTAGTGTTATAAATGATTAACAAAGTACTGACCTTGACTTAGAAAGTGTAGCTGACACAAAGTACTTTTCCTCACTAGAAAATGATAATAGTTAGTTAAGAAGCCTAGGAAGTGCACCTATAATGCAATTATTAGCCTAAGAGTTTTTCTATAGTAGTATTTTTTTACTAGTA
Organism: Suaeda aralocaspica; assembly: GCA_016808085.1. Lineage (NCBI taxonomy): Eukaryota > Viridiplantae > Streptophyta > Magnoliopsida > Caryophyllales > Amaranthaceae > Suaeda > Suaeda aralocaspica. Next base: position 1,253,627 of record PYUH01000271.1, read on the forward strand.
ATTACTTTGTGTCATGTTTTTATTATTATTATTATTTTATTTTGGAGGGGGGGGGGGGGGG
>PYUH01000271.1:1264878-1328820 GCA_016808085.1 Suaeda aralocaspica
AAAAAAAAAAAAAAAAAAAAAAAAAAAAAAAAAAAAAAAAAAAAGAAGAAGAAGAATGCTGCAGACCAGAAGGCCACCAACAGAGGAACAAGAATCTGCCAATGAAAACAAATAAAGAGGTGCAATGTAGTAGCTACTTCTTTGATCAAGAAACCCCAAGTGAATGCTCCTGCCCTTTGCTGTAAATAGCACATGAGCATGTGGTGAGGTAAAAATGCTTCTTTTCCATAGACCACCAACTCCAATCACAACAACTCAACAATTACAAGTCTACAACCAACCATATAACCTTCAACCCTAACAAACACCAACTCAACCAACCATAGCACATCCAACAAATCTCCAAACACAAAACTTACAAATATCACCGAATATTCCATCAGTCCAACAGTTTCTGTACAATCCAACAACTCAACCACAACACCAAAGATCAGGAATAAAGCACCAAACGCAACATTCAATGCAACAAAACACTCCATGAATCCCCATAATATTGAAACTCAGAAGGACCAATCATTGACAATAACTTCAATCAACAACTCCAAAACTAACTCGAGCAATCAACTAGTAGATTCACCAAGTCGAAACCTCCTAGAACAATCAACAACCAGCAAATAAACTCATCAATCATCAATTAAGAATCTATATTGGGTAAGAAAAAAAACCACAGAAATTCTCCGTGAACCTAGCAATTTTGAAGTCCTCATTCAACCAACCTCATATTGAGAAACCAGCAACTCGGGCTTATGAGGAAAAACTCTGTAAATTTGATTATCCGAAACCTAACAATCTCTAGAAAAGGTAGCAAAATTGCTCCAAATACTACAATGTCACGAGAATAACAAGAAGGCCAAGCATTCAAACAAATTTGACAGGTAAAAATTGTAGCGTGAAAGCAAAAATCACAAAGAAAAACCTCAAAATGTTGAAAACCTTTGAGAACCACCAAATAAGAGGTAAAAGTCTTCCTATTCAGAATGCTAGAGAGAAATCGAAGCAAATAAGCTGGGAAAAAACACTATGAAATCACCACTAGAAACGTTGAAATACAAACGAGTGAACGCCGAAAAACAATTGCCAAGAAAATAGAGGAACGAGCGACACAAGCCCAGCAATAAAACGTCCACCTCTAGACATCAAGAAAATGATGGAAAACATCTACCTAAAAGAACGCCGGTAAATGCCCATCGCTTAGAAATAATGGAACGTCAAAAAATGCTTGAACACAAGAAATCAGAGAAAATTTAATCGCAGAAAACGCTGCAGGAAATTTGAGGAAAATTGAACAAAATTAGGGTTTGATTTGAAAAACATGTTTGCTAAATTAAAGGAAAAACAAACAGATTTCAACAAACACTTTTTGAACAATAAATTGAAAGGGAAATAACAAACAATCGCTTCAATAGGTGATAAATCGATTGTTTAATCGAAGAAGAAAACAAGCTCAACAGCTGAGCAAAAATACCTGAATATCCGAAAATCCGATCCATATTTGATCTGATTTTTAGAATATTCGATCCGAAAAAAGAAGAATTCAAATACCTATTCAAATATCACCTTTGCCCTTTTCGGATGTTCTGAATCCGAAATTTCGATCCGAAATAAGAAGATTTCAAATACCTATCCAAACATCACCTTTGGCCTTTTGGGATATTCCGGATGTCCGGAATTTCTTGATAGTGAATATCGAGATATCTGTTTTTATTTATTGAATCCACCAAAAATAGAGGTCATTCCTAAAAAGTTCTGACTTTTGAATATACTATATTAGTACAAAAATTAAATTATTCAGTGTGGTACCTAATGGACAAGATTTAACATATTCATTATTTTTACATGGTACTTATATCTTCTTGCCGTATTCTTGTGTTGTAAGTGTCTATGGTTTTTTTATTTCTGAAAGCAAAATTGGAAATTAGATATCCAGAGCATTTGATCCGAAAATTATTGGATATCAAATACGGATATTCGAAAATTTTGGATACGGATACAAATATTTATTTTCCAAAATTTTCAGATCGGATATCCGATCCGTGCTCACGCCTGCTCAAGTGTTTGAAAAATTTGAAATCAAACTCTGAATGAAAATCAAAAACAAAGAAGAAAATGCTGGCAAAAAACCCACAGAAACCATCGATGATTTTTGCCGGAAAAACTTCCAACTGTAGGAGTCAATCAAATGACGAAACATAGAGGAAATCCCACCCTAGATTCATCAGAAAATTGATCGGATGGCATCTCCTACCATGTTAGAATTAGTGTTTATGGTGGGAGAAAAGTGATCTGATATCACCATTGATGAATGATTAAAGCTATGGAAGGAAAAGTGAGAGAGAAAATAGATGGGAAGAAGAAAGCTGCATTTTATGATTGTTAAGAAATGAAATGAGTACAAATATGCATTTATATGAGCTACTAATCTCATAAAAAACTAACTGAATAAGGAAACTAACTAACAAGCTCACTAAACTTAATATTCACATTCTATTGCTTGTCCACTTGATTTTCCACTTTTGTGCTCTATTGTTCTCAAAGATTGATTGTTTGCTAATTACACTTGGCTGCATGTATTTAGGTAAAATTTTATATTAGAGGTGACACACCACCTTTTTCAGCTGGTCAACTGGAAGGAATAGCGTCAATAGTTAATATGCAGCACAGGGTAGCAAGAAAGTTGTTCAATGGCAGTCTGCGGTATTGGGTATTGGAGTATTTAAGGCGACAGCCAAAACAAAAAAGGTTCCGTGCACTAATACTCAGATTCATTAAGGATCGCATTGCAGCTTTGCTTTTGATCGAGGTAAGCATCGTTCAGCATATGAAACATCATACAATACCTATATTTTTGTTTTTGTTTCAAAATATTTTAAAAAAAAATACCTTGAGCAAGTATATCTTTTGACTTCTTATTCTTATTCTTAAAAGCTGATACACATACCTTAGTGCAACAGAAAAACTATATTAAACTGTAAACAGAAAAGTGACAGTGCTCCAATGGTTTTGATTTTCAGGTTGGACTTCAAGCTTCTGTGTGGGTCTTGGTTGGATCCCAGGTCGGAGATGAAATTAAAGTCCAGGTAGAAGAAGCTCATGCAAGAGAAGATATTTTGTTTCTTAAGCAGGTTGCTGAGTAACATGGATATTAAAGAACTCTAATTATTATCTGTCAAAATTCGGATGTTCAAGAATGCTAAATGGAAGTGCATGGTTACACTCTCTTGCTTGTTCAATTGCGATGAGGGAAGGATGGTAGTTTTCCTCAGTTCCTCAGTGAATATGTTGCACAACACTCTGCCTTCCATTGCTGATTGTAGCTGGCTTAAAATCAAAACCACACACTTTTCAGATGCATCATCGCCAGATTGAACACAAAAAATTATTTATACATAGCCAAATTGTCACCAAAGGATTACACAGGTGAAAAAAATCTGCACTGGTTTTGCTCACTTTGGGATGACTGTAACTTCTTTTGCTATGGCTGGAAGCAAAGCTAAGACATTGATTTTGGTGTATTTATTCCTTGATTTGTAGATGATCGCCAAGATATTTGATGCTTCACCGTTTAGAAGTTCTTTTTATAATATCATTAAATTTGTTCTATTAGTTGACACTATTGTAATTAGTGTAATATAGGGACCTAAATATTCGATTGAATGAATATTGCAAATTTGAAACTCCATTGATTAATAGCAGTAGAATTAGTAGTGATAAAGTTAATTGGTGATAAAGGTGATGGAGTAGAGCCAAGGGTGATTAATGAGAGGTTGTTTATAGTAGATATCATATGTATTTTTTGTTTTTTTTTTGCCCAGTTGTACTCCTACAGCAGTTATTTTTTACAAGTCATATCTAATCCGTCAACTCTTCGTTAATGGGCCATTAATTGCTCTTGATTTTTTTTTTTTTGCCAGAAATAAAAACTACTACTTCGTCAACCCTCTGTTAATGGGCCATTAATTGCTTGATTTTTTTTTTAAATTTTATTTTGCTAGAAAAATAAAAAGTACTACTTAAAAAAATAATAATAATAAAATGGCCAAGTGTTTTCAATGCCGCCACCTTCTTCATTAAATCGGCCATCACTTCTTCCTCACTAAATTAATTTTTGTAAATTCAAATTGTTGCTTTTACTAATTTGGTTGTTGTGAATTTGTGGTGTGTATCATCATCATAAAACATTGTCATCATCACCATCGTTGTGAACTCGTCATCGTCGTCTTCGTCATCGAATGGACAAATCAAACTTTTAATTTTTAGTGATTGTTGAGAAGTTGTGTTGCTTTCGAAATCTTCCATTAATGAATTTACAGACGTTTCTAAATGCTCCATTGATTAATTTCGAGGACACTTGGTTGAAGCAAAGCCAAAGAAATTAGGTTTGTAATGTAAAATTAATGAAATAAAATTGAAGAAATTACCAATGTGTAGTTCAATGAACAGCAACCCGTACAGTCGTACTACTGATATCACCCACCACCAATTGATGGAGTTGGGGACTTTTGTTGCAGATGATAAAGAAAACACAAGATATTATCTCTAAAGTAACCATTATGAAATATAATATTAGTAGAAAGTAAATACTCTGAAATATTGTCCGAAATATTGCTAGAAGATATTATCTCTAAGTAAATATAATATTCTATCAAGGTTGTAGCTAGCTGTAAATATTTGGTTGTAATCCTCTTTTCTAAGTTGTATATAGCATAACTCCTATACATAGCTTGTAATCTTATTATGTAGAGTAACAATTCAATATAATACTACCTCCGTTAATGTTTATGTGCAACTCATATCGCTAGGCAATTTTTGGTAATGTTATTTAAGAAAAAATAAGGGTATGTAATTACAGGGTCGAGGAGAGAGAAAAAAATATGATTAAGTGTAGTAATTTTAGGCTCACCTTAATAAAAGGAGGTAAAATGTTGCATGTGGGCTTAATTTCCCACCAAAACACTACATTCCATTTCAGAAATTTAATTTTCCCTCTATTACTAAGGGAATTTGAAATCATAAGTGTTGCAATAGTATCATCCAAGCTAATGTTCCTTATAAATACATATACACATTCAATCAAATAAGAGTTACTGCATAATCTAAAAACAAAAAGAGGAGAACGAGCATCATCTTCACTTTGTCATTTCAATGGCAACCTAAAATCATCTCCAAAAATATTCACACATCATCCACGCCATCTTCAAGTTCTCAAGTAGTACTTCATCTTCATCAACTAAGTGGTGTTAAGCTATACAATCCATCCCCAAAAAGTGGCAGTACCTACTGTGCTGCCACATCCACCAAACTCCAACCTGCACATCACATTCATAACAACATCCAGAACAATAACATTTAAAGTGTAAGAGTAATGGAATATTATGCAGATGATGGCTGGTTCTCCATTGACCAGATTCTTCTTGAAGAAGAAGAAGAACAACAACAACAGATTCAAAGGGAACAAATAGGTCAGATTATTAGACACAGTAGGCCACAATTAACTTTGGAAAAACTAAGGAAAATAGTTGACAACATATTAGCAATGGAAAGAGAAGACAACCTTCCATATGGGTCTCAAGCCCAACTTGCTAGGGAAGTGGGGGTTCACAAGTGTACATTAAGTAGAATTTACAGATATGTAAAGGCACAAAGACAAAAAGGGGAGTTGATTGATGTCAGACCCAAAAAGGAAGGTAAAGTTGGTAGGAAACCAAAGGCCATCACAGATGAAGTGTTGCAATCTGTACCACTGCAATACAGACCTACTTTAAGGTCATTTGCTAAACAACTTAATGTGTCTCATGTATATGTTCATAAGCTGAAGAAAAGGGGGAGATTGAGAAGTCACACAAGCACTAACCACCCCAAGTTAAGTCCTGATCACAAAATTACAAGACTGAAGTGGGTGTTGTCCCACATAATTCCTGGAACACCTACTGAAAAAGCAACCTTTGATGATATGCATCTTACACTACACACAGATGCGAAATGGTTCTATTTGAACCCTGAAACCAGAAGGTTCTACTTACTGCCAAAAGAAGATGATCCATATAGGTGTGAGGTGTCAAAAAGATACAAGATAAAGGCTATGTTCATGGCAATCATAGGGAGTCCATTGTATGACGACAATGGGACCATGATTCACAATGGCAAATATGGCATATTGCCTTTCATTTTTCACAAAAAAGCTTCAAGAAACAGTAAAAACAGGTCTGCAGGAAGTTGTGAAATCAAGGCACATCAAAATGTTACTAGAGATGTAGTAAGAGACATGCTGATCAATAAAATCATCCATTGTGTGAAGGAAAAGTGGCCAGTACATGCACTAGGGAAGGAGGTGTATATTCAGTGGGATAATGCTAGGCCACATCAAGTACCATGTGATGATGAATGGATGCAAGTCACTAAAGGTGATGGATGGAATATTAACATGATTTTCCAACCAGCCCAATCCCTTAATCTAAATGTATTGGATCTTGGGTTGTTCAACTCTATTCAGTCAATTTAATACCAACATTTTCCAAGAACAATTAAGGAACTCATAGATCATGTCAACCATGCATACAACACTTTTGACCCAAAGGTGAACAAGTACACATGGCTTACATTGCAATCATGTATGATTGACATTTTGACAGTCAAAGGAGGGAACAACTAGAAGATTGATCACATAGATAAAAGGGAATTGGATGACATGGGACTATTGCCAGATAATTTAGCAGTTGATCAAGAACTTGTGGATGAAGCTGTCCAGTATTTAAATGAAAGGTTTAGGCAGACTACAAGGGAAAGACAAGCTGAAGTAGACAACCTATTGCACATTGATGCCAGCTGAAGACTGGATAGGAAAACAATAACAACTAACTACCACATATAACCTTCACAATTTTCTTTCCAGTGTGAAAAATTAAGGTTCTGTGTCTTTTGAATGATATTTTGCATGTTTATGACTTAGTTACATCAATCATTTGTTAATATGGTAATGTATGTTGAAGTAAGGCAGTGTTGTATGTTGACAGTATGTGTTTTAAATTGAAATGATTTTGAATTTTACAATCCATCAGATAGGTTATGCATGATCATTATTACCTATTACCAAACTGATTCACCTCAACTGTAATGTTACACACAAAACAGGAGCATCAGTGTTGGTAGGTTAGTGTCACATGAGTCCCTTCATCATTTGGAGTAGCCAAAATATATGTCAATGTTAAGTGGGACTCATAAGACAAACAAAACCCATAAGACACATGACATAATTGTTGTGCATAGTTGTTAGGAAAGTGACAAACACTTCAACTGCTAATCACTTAATAACAGTGACAATGAAAGGCCAATTTATTGATAGGGTAACATCATCCATAAATCAAGAACCAACCGCAACATCATGTCATACACCAAAGAACATCAACGAGCAACAACAGGGACTCATTAAGCTTACAAAAACAACTGACTGAAAAGGTGATACAGAACAAGTAAGTGATACAGAACAGAACAACAACAACAAGTCAGTCATACGCAACACAACAATTATAACAAGGGACATATCACCCCAATAGCAGCAAACTGATACAGCAGGGACATACCACAAACCATGAACATAAGTTTCACTTAAGGTCAAATCTGAACATATTCCACAAACACCATAAACAAACATAGTAGCAGCAATAGATACAATGACCAAAGTAGCATCAAATTAGAAACAAAACAGAGAAGTGAAAGGAAGTGTACAGACCAAAACCTAGTTGGTTGACTCGTTTGTGCCAGAGTCATGGATGGCAGGTAAAGCCAACACAGGGGACTCTTCACAGTAAAGGTTTGGATCCTCTACTGCAAGGGGAGGCTCATCTAGTGGCTCAACAGAGTGAGCCAAAGCATTTGTGGATTCACCACTTTGAGGGGTTTGCTCATCAAGGTCACAAATTTTAACACCACCTCTCCCCTTCTTCTTCGTTGATCTCCTTACACGAAGGAGATTACCTAAAGGGTTTAAAACCCTAGGAACCCCCTTCCTCTTTATATCTAAGGAAGAAGGCTTCTTCCCTTTCGAATCGACATACACGGCACCGACAACTTCACCCAGTGCCTTCAAAAGGTTGCGATTGAGGTGTTTCGCGGCTTCGCCAAAGGGCTTCGCCGGAGTGACCTTGCCCCTTTTTCAATGCCTTCAATCATTAGAAATAGGTATTGGATTTCATTTTCGCATTGAGTTTCGAACAAATCCTTCTTCAGAGGAGTTGGATCTCCCATTTTCGTAATTTTTTCGAGTGAAATTGCAAAGAGGGGACTGCTAGAGAGAGGGAGAGACGAAGAAGATGAAGTGAGAGACAAGAAAAAGGACGAAGGTTATGTGAAGTGGTGTGGTGTGCTGAGAAAGTTAAAAGAAAGATGAAAGGACTCATCTTTATGATTTGCCCAGAAATCAAAAGCTTCAATTGATAAGGAGTAGTTGGGAGATGGAGCAATAAATTGGTGGGAGTAATTACCAACAAAAGGANCAAGTAAGTGATACAGAACAGAACAACAACAACAAGTCAGTCATACGCAACACAACAATTATAACAAGGGACATATCACCCCAATAGCAGCAAACTGATACAGCAGGGACATACCACAAACCATGAACATAAGTTTCACTTAAGGTCAAATCTGAACATATTCCACAAACACCATAAACAAACATAGTAGCAGCAATAGATACAATGACCAAAGTAGCATCAAATTAGAAACAAAACAGAGAAGTGAAAGGAAGTGTACAGACCAAAACCTAGTTGGTTGACTCGTTTGTGCCAGAGTCATGGATGGCAGGTAAAGCCAACACAGGGGACTCTTCACAGTAAAGGTTTGGATCCTCTACTGCAAGGGGAGGCTCATCTAGTGGCTCAACAGAGTGAGCCAAAGCATTTGTGGATTCACCACTTTGAGGGGTTTGCTCATCAAGGTCACAAATTTTAACACCACCTCTCCCCTTCTTCTTCGTTGATCTCCTTACACGAAGGAGATTACCTAAAGGGTTTAAAACCCTAGGAACCCCCTTCCTCTTTATATCTAAGGAAGAAGGCTTCTTCCCTTTCGAATCGACATACACGGCACCGACAACTTCACCCAGTGCCTTCAAAAGGTTGCGATTGAGGTGTTTCGCGGCTTCGCCAAAGGGCTTCGCCGGAGTGACCTTGCCCCTTTTTCAATGCCTTCAATCATTAGAAATAGGTATTGGATTTCATTTTCGCATTGAGTTTCGAACAAATCCTTCTTCAGAGGAGTTGGATCTCCCATTTTCGTAATTTTTTCGAGTGAAATTGCAAAGAGGGGACTGCTAGAGAGAGGGAGAGACGAAGAAGATGAAGTGAGAGACAAGAAAAAGGACGAAGGTTATGTGAAGTGGTGTGGTGTGCTGAGAAAGTTAAAAGAAAGATGAAAGGACTCATCTTTATGATTTGCCCAGAAATCAAAAGCTTCAATTGATAAGGAGTAGTTGGGAGATGGAGCAATAAATTGGTGGGAGTAATTACCAACAAAAGGAAAATGATTAATCTTCCCTAATCAGAAATCAGTAAACTTAAGTTGATAATTAAAAAATAAATCAAGGGCATAATCGTCATTCCACACAAAAAAATTTACTAATTAAGGAAAAAAAAGTGTTGCAAGTATTTAGAAACATCCTGAAATAGAAAGTGTTGCAAGTAAACGTTAACGGAGGTAGTATTTCTTTATGGTATCGAAGCCATATAGATCAATAGTCCTTTTTTTTTTCTTTTCTTTTTCCTCACATAACGTCTTCTTCCTCCATTTTTCTTTGCTCCTCTGTTATCTTCTATGGCTTCCCAGGATTCTAGTAATACCATTCCCAATAAAGATGACCCATCCCATCCCTTTTAACTCATCTCCTTCCAAAATTCCCTTAAGCTCACTCCTACTAATTACATTGTTTGGAAGACTCAAATTGAAGCCATCCTCATTGGCTATGACCTCCAACACTTCATTAATGGCTCTCATGCTCCTCCCTTCATGACAATTAAAAATTTTGATGTTGAAACACCCAACCCAACCTTTAAAACTTGGCGTCGGCAAGACAAACTTATCTTTGGAGCCCTTTCGGACACTGTTTCTCCTTCTATAGCTCCTTTAATCTGTCAATGCCAATCTACTCGTGACATATGGCTAACTCTCTCTAAAAATTATGTTAATCCATCCAAAGGTCATATTAAACACATCAAGGAGCATCTCCAGAATATCACTAAAGGCAGTCGGTCAATCTCTGACTATATGCAAGACATCAAAACATGTTGTGATCAACTTGCCTCTCTTGGCAAACCTCTTGATTCTCATGAGATTGTTGAGCGTGTGTTAGAGAAACTTGATGACTCTGACTATGATAGTGTAATCCATGATATCAATAGTCGCCCAATTTCCTTTGAAGAACTTAATGAAAAGCTGATTAATAGGGAGTTATCAATTAAACACAAACAATAAGCCAACTCATCAACTTTTCTTCCTTTCCTGCTACTGTTAACTATGCATCCAAAAATTCTAAGCCTCGCAATTCATGGCAACCACCAACTCACAACGTCCCTCTTCTAATCCCTACTCCTGCTACGCAAACACAGTATTCATCTTCACCACGTCCCTTCAAAGGACATTGCCAATGGTTTCGTGCTCAAGGTCATTATGTAACCCAATGCTCAATCTTCCGCCAACAATTCCCTCTTGCTACTCCGCCTCCTACCTACTACAACCGTCAATCCACTAAAGCCTCCTCAGTCTCATCTCCTCAAGTCTATGCAACAGCTTCTACATCTACATCTTCTGGTTGGCTTCTCGACAGTGGCGCCACCTATCATGTCACACATGACTTGAATAATCTTGCGCTTTCACGCACCTAATTATGATGGCACCGATGAGTTGATTATTGGGGATGGGTCTGGACTATCCATCTCCAACACCAGTTCTATATCTTTCTCCTCTTTTCCTCAATCTATTAATCTTTAAATGTTCTTCATGTTCCTTCTATTTCTCGTAACATTATTTCTATCTCAAAATATTGCCATGATAATAATGCTTCTATCACATTCTTACCTAATTCATTTTATGTGAAGGACATCAAGTCGGGTTAGCTTCTACTCCAAGGTTCTAATAAATCTGGCATCTATGAGTACCACCCTATCACTCCTCCATCAGTTCACTCTGCAACTTTGGCTACTACCTCTATTTGGCATCATAGTTTAAGACATCCATCTTATGCTACTCTTCAACAAATTAGTTCTACCTTTAATCTTTCTATTCCTAAGTCTACTTTATTTCACTGTAATGCATGTGATTGCAATAAAAGTCATAAGTTGCCATTCTCTACTTCCACTTTGTCTTCTAATAGATCTCTTAAGATTATTTATAGTGACGTATGGACCTCTCCTTTATATTCCTATGACTCTTATAAATATTATTTAATATTTGTTGACCATTTCACAAAATACCTATGGATTTATCCTCTTCATAGAAAGTCGATGCAAATTCCACCTTTATCAAAAATAAAACTCAAGTTGAAAAATACTTCCAAGCACAAATTATCACTATTTATTCGGACAATGGGGGTGAATACGAAGGAATGGATCCTTATTTACAATCACAAGGCATTACTCATCTTACCTCTCCGCCTCACACGCCGGAGCATAATGGTTAATTACTCTGAACTTCGTCACCGTCATATTGTTGAAACCGGTCTCTCCCTTCTCACTCATGCTTCCATGCCACAAAATTATTGGCCTCTTGCTTTCTCATAGCTGCTTATCTTATCAATCACATGCCAATCCCCACACTTCAAAATATGTCACCAAATCATAAAATTTTTGGTATTCCTCCAAATTACCTTAAACTTAGCTCGTTTGGTTGCCTTTTCTATTCTTGGCTATGCCCATACACTTCTCATAAGCTTGAATCACGCTCTTCTCCTTGTGTCTTTATTGGTTATTCCGTAACCCATAGTGCATACTATTGTCTAGATCCCACCAACAATAAAATATATGCTTTTCACCATGTCAAATTCATTGAATATGAGTTCCCTTTCACCTCTTCACCACACTCTTCCATCTCCAGAACCTCTACTAAGAGTGATCTCTGGTGCACCATTTCATTGCCTATACATTCTAATCCTCCAACACAACCATCTCCTCAACTCACCCCACCATCTTCTCCCTCTAATACACACTCTTCTTCTCCCTCTCCCACTCCTTCTCCCCTGCCTCCTCCTTTACGCAAGACTATGACAACTCGTGCCGATCACAGGATCATAAAACGTATCCACAAAATGTGTAGAAATAAGTGTTATAATTTGTGAGATTAATTCTCCCTAATTTGTGGGGAAGCATTATATTAATCATAGAGTAAGAGGAATTGTAGGCGGATAAACATTGTGCGTCATTTTTTTTTTCACTTAACATTCCTTATTTAGCATTCTTAATCTAGCACTTATGTCATTATAAAAGGCTTAGGATGTAATGTATAATTAATTTATTGTAATTCGCATCAAAAGTTTAGTTTAAGAGAAGTTATTCTTACGTAACAATTATTATTTCCATCATAGTAGTTATTTGTTTATTCCCCATAATATTATTTGTGAAACATCAATTTCATATTTATCTAGTAGATGCCACATTTCCGATGCGAGAGCTCCAACAATTGGTATCAAGAGCCAACGTCAAAATATTAAGTGGTTAAATTTTTTATTTTGAACAATTATATATAATGGCTTCTACTAGTGGAACGGTAAAAGTTGGGAGATATGAGATTGAAAAATTCAATGGAAAAAATGATTTTTCCTATTGGAGGATGCAAATTAAAAATTTTCTTATATCACAAAAGTTGCACAAGGCGTTAGTAGGAAAAGAACAAAAACCCGAGGACATGAAGGATGAGGATTGGGAGGAGTTAGATCTTAAAGCACAAGCGGCCATAATATTATGCCTTGAGAGGGATGTTGAATTCTTGGTAAATGAAGAAGCAACGGCTGCAGGTGTGTGGAAAAAGTTAGAGTCAAATTTCATGACGAAAACTCTAACAAACAGGATCTACTTGAAATCCAAATTTTATACTTGCAATATGGAAGAAGGCACCTCAATCCGGGAATATATCAATAAATTTGATAGGATTATATCAGACTTGAAGGATATAGATGTGAAGTTAGATGAGGAAGACCAAGCGCTCATCGTATTACTTTCATTACCAAAGTTCTATGAAAATCTGGTTCAAACTTTGATAATTGTGGGTGATACTCTAACCATGGATGAGACTAGAACATCACTTTTATCGGATGACCTTCGAAAGGTTGCAAGTGGAATGATGTCTAGCGATGGGAGAGAATACAACGAACAAGCTCAAGGATTGTTTGCAAACAAAGGAAGGACAAATGAAAGAGCAAAAGGCAAGAGAGGAAAGTCAAGATCAAAATATAAACCTCTTGTGGAAAGACCATGTTTCAAATGTGGTGAGCTTGGTCATTTTAAAGCTAATTGCCCAAATAAGAGGGTAAATTTCAAGAAACACAATAATAACAACTTTAAGGGAAAACAATCTGAGAAGCAAGAGGCAAGTTATGTTTCAGATGATGAAGAAGATTGTTTTTCAGTCGTCTTGGAAAAATGCAATGAAATCTCCGGTAAATGGATGCTTGATTCAGGAGCCTCACATCATATGTGCCTAGATAGGTAGAAGTTTACTACCTACCAAAGTATAGATGATGGTACAGTTTGGATGGGAAACAATAATGCCTATAAAACTGTGGGAATAGGTACCGTTCGAATCAAAATGCATGATGGAGCAATAAGAACATTGACGGATGTGAGATACATTCCAGTTTTATGTAAAAATCTTATTTCTCTTGGATTATTAGAGAAAAATGGTTGTAAAATAATTCTGGAAAATGGAGTTTTGAAAGTTGTTCATGATTCCTTGGTGGTGATGAAGGGAATTCGTTACGGAACTCTTTATCCTCTTTTGGGTACAACTGTTATAGGTGATTTAGTAGTTAGAATCGATGGAAGTAAAAACAAAACCGAATGCACGAGGATATGGCACATGCGCCTTGGGCATATGTCAGAAAAGGGTCTGTCATTGCTTAGTGGATAAGGTTTGTTGAAGAACATGAAGAAGCCATAAATGGAATTTTGTGAACATTGTGTGTATGGAAAAGCACACAGGGTGAAGTTCTCTACAAGCAAGCATAAGAGCAGAGGGTTGTTAGACTACGTGCACACTGATGTTTGAGGTCCAACTAAAGTTACTTCTAAGGGTGGTTCCAATTATTTTGTTACATTTGTTGATGATTATTCAAGATATGCTTGGATTTACTTTTTTCAAGCATAAGAATGAGGTATTTGACACTTTTAAGCGGTGGAGAACAGTTGTTGAGAACAGAATAGGTCGAAAGCTAAAAATAGTGCGGTCTGATAATGGCACTGAATATACAGAGGGAGCTTTTAAGGAGTTTTGTGATCAGGAAGGCAATGTGCGACACTGGACAGTGAAAGGTACGCCACAACAAAATGGTGTTGCGGAAAGACTGAATCGTACACTACTTGAGAAAGCAAGGTGTATGCGCTCTAATTCTGGATTAGGTAGAGAATGGTGGGCAGAGTCGGTTTCTACAGCTTGTTACATTGTAAATCGATCTCCACATGCTAGTTTAGATGGAGACACACCTTACAAGGTGTGGTTAAGGGAACATGCTGATTATGAAAAACTACGAGCCTTTAGATGCACTGCTTATTATCATTTTAAGGAAAACAAGCTTGACATGAGAGCCAAGAAAGCAATCTTCTTAGGCTATGCAAAAGGGGTTAATGGTTATTGCCTTTGGAGTGTAGAAGATCAAAAGTTTATAATCAGCAGGGATGTAACTTTTGATGACAAGTCCATGATAGCTCTATCAAAATCTATGATGCCTAATGAAGGTGATGTGACTAATACAATAACTCAAGTGGTGGAGATAGAATCTAGAGACCAACAAGATTCTAGTCATGTTCAGGTGGAGCATCCTAGTGTTACTCAAGATGAGGAAGAGGATGAGCTTGATCATGAGGAGATTCAGCAAGAAAATGCACATTTACTACAACAACAGCAGCAGGATTCTTTGGAATCCACTAGGCTAAAGAGAAATTATAAACCAGTCCACAAGTATGGGTTTGACAAGCCTATGAAGCATTATGGGCAATTCAATTTGGTGGAATATGCACTATCGGTGGAGGATGAGGACCCGATTACCTTCAAACAAGCTATCAAAGATAAAGATAGTGAGAGTTGGCTTGTTGCTATGGAGGAAGAGATGCAGTCTCTTCATAAGAACAAGACATGGGAGGTGGTCCCATTTCCCATAGGAAAGTCTGCTATTGGTTGTAAGTGGGTGTATAAAAGAAAAGAGGATCCTACTAAGTCAGGCGGTATAAGATATAAGGCTAGACTGGTGGCTAAGGGATTTGCACAAAAGGAAGGTATTGATTACAATGAGATATTTTCTCCAGTAGTAAAGCATACATCTATTCTGGTGCTATTGAGTCTTTTAGCTCATGGTGATCTTGAGCTGGAATAACTCGATGTGAAGACAACCTTCTTACACGATGACTTAGATGAGGAAATCTACATGCATCAACCTGAGGGGTTTAAGGTTGAGGGTTAAGAGAATCAGGTATGTCGCTTGAGGAAATCGGTTTATGGATTGAAGCAATCTCCTCGACAGTGGTACACGCGATTTGATTCTTTTATGTTAAAACAAGGTTTTTCCAGAAGTAATTACGATTGTTGTGTATACATTCGCAAACTCCGTGGAGGTGATTATATTTATCTCCTATTGTATGTGGATGACATGGTTATTGCTTCTAAAAGCAAGGTGGAGATAGATAGACTAAAAATTCAACTCGGTGAAGAGTTCGAAACTAATGACTTGGGCGCCGCAAAGAAAATACTGTGTATGGAGATTAGAAGAGATAGATCAAACCGTAAATTGTTCTTGAGCCAAAAAGGCTACATTGAGTGGGTTATTGAAAGGTTTGGGATGAAAAATGCTAAGTCAGTGGTGACACCATTGGCTCAACATTTTAGGCTCTCTGGTAAACAATCTCCCGTTACAGCGGAAGATAAGGCATACATGGAACATTTAACTTATGCTAGTTCAGTTGGCAGTTTAATGTATGCTATGGTGTGTACACGTCCAGACATTTCACAAGCAGTTAGTGTTGTCAATAGGTTCATGGCGAACCCGGGTAAAGCACATTGGGAAGAAGTGAAATGGATTCTACGGTACTTAAAAGGTACCATCGACTTAGGTTTATGCTTTGGTGGAGAATCATGTCACATCATCGGTTTTGTTGATTCAGATTATGCTGGAGATATAGATAAATGTCGATATACTACTGGTTATATGTTCAAAATACATGGTGCTCCAGTTAGTTGGCAATCAATGTTACAAGCTACAGCTGCGTTATCTACTACAGAGGCTGAATACATGGCCGTAGCAGAAGGAGCAAAAGAAGCATTGTGGTTATGGGGTCTCCTAGATGATTTGGTGTTGAAGCATGATTATGTGGAACTAAGTTGTGATAGTCAAAGTGCTATTCACTTGGCAAGAACCAGGTTCATCATGCTCGTACCAAACATATAGACGTGAGGTATCATTTCATACGAGGTGTCATAGAGGAAGGTAGCATTTCTCTAATGAATGTACATACTAATAAGAACTCGGCAGACATGTTAACTAAATTTGTGTTCGGAAACAAGTTTAAACATTGTTTGGAACTACTAAATATTGTCCCATGTTAGGCATTGCATGGAGGAATAAATGGAACTACGATTGGTTTGTTCCCAGATAAGGGTACGTAGGCAGTCATTGTAAAATGGTGCAACCGGATATGGATTACGCAATTTTTTTGTTCAATATTTTGAATGCTTTTTTCCAAATTATGAACGAGGTGGAGAATTGTAGAAATAAGTGTTATAATTTGTGAGATTAATTCTCCCTAATTTGTAGGGAAGCATTATATTAATCATAGAGTAAGAGGAATTGTAGGCGGATAAACATTGTGCGTCATTTTTTTTTTCACTTAACATTCCTTATTTAGCATTCTTAATTTAGCACTTAAGTCATTATAAAAGGCTTATGATGTAATGTATAATTAATTTATTGTAATTCAAATCAAAAGTTTAGTCTAAGAGAAATTATTGTTACGTAACAATTATTATTTCCTTCATAATGGTTATTTGTTTATTCCCTTTAATATTATTTGTGAAACATCAATTTCATATTTATCTAGTAGAAACCACATTTCCACTGCGAGAGCTCCAACAAAATGAATCTCACCGATCAATTAAGCACTTCCGCTACTGAATCAAACACATTTACTCAAGGCCATGCGTAACCCAATATGGGGAGATGCCATGAAAGCATAGTATAATGCTCTTATCGAAAACCTCACTTGGGACCTTGTTCCAACTTCTTCTACTCAAAACATAATTGGGTGCAAATGGGTGTATCGTATTAAATAAATCTGATGGCAGCATTGAACGTCCCAAAGCTTGCCTTGTTATAAAAGGTTTCCACCACATCCTGGTTTAGATTATGACGAGACATTTAGTCTCGTTGTCAAACCCGCAACTATTTGCACTGTCCTTTCAATAGCTACATATCACTCATGGCCTATTCACCAACTCGATATTTGTAACACCCTGGAATTTCCTAACTCCTAACTTCTTGTTTTTCCGGAAAACATATTAAATTAATAAGATTTATATTTATTAAAATTTTTAAATATGGAAAAACCAAAGTATTACCGCCACCGTGATAACGGCTAAGGTATTTATCAAAGTACTACAACAGAAGTCTTAAAACCAAAACAATTTAAAACTAGACTTCAAAACAATTTCAAATTAAAAATTAACTTTAAACTTGTTACACTTCGGAACCATATTAATGGCCCTTAAAAACCAAACCAAAACTAATACTAAAAGTCTTTAGAAATCAATTAACATCCAAAATAAATGTTAGTCTTCATAAGCAACATAATATAATAAAGCTACAAAAACACATCAAGCGCTCTCACTCCATCCCATCATGAAATGACTTATGCCCACTTGCACTTGCAGCTTTCCTTTAACTAGACAACTACTCACCACAAGTGGGTCATTGTAGGGCCAAGTCCAAGACAAAGCCATGCACACAAAACAAACAGTCAGCAAAGCTGAGTACATAACTACTAAAGACTATGAAACAACAATAAGAAATAAAACATGCACTCAACTTACCTTTAACATCCTTTTACCTGTACATGGACTCAATTAATTTAATTATTATATTTAAAGTTATGGATCCTACATCGGACGGGTTTCCTCCTTAAATATCATCGCCTTATTAGGCACTAACTTGGGAGCAACTCCAAGAAGGTATTATTATGTCACATAAAGTGACGGATATCCAGCGCATTCAAAATAGAAAAGAGTACAACGTTTTGTACTCCAATTACAAGTCATAGATCACTGTTCCGTACGACTCCCCCCCATTGTTCATACTCAAGGTACATACGTTCCAAGAGTTTTGGTGCAAGTCCTCTTACACTTTACGTGATTTAACAGGTTTAGCAATGTAATGACTCTCATGCAACATCACATAAAGACATGCATCAAATCAAGTAAGCTAATTTATTTATCTTCAATATAAGGTGATTCAAAATTAATCTTATGTGTGTCCTTTAATTAAACTAAACTTCCTTTACCACACATTAACTGTGAGTGGCGACATGTCTAAAATAATTGCTCATAACTTCTTTTAATCATGTGAATAAAAATTCACAACTACCTTTCTTATTGATTAAGTAACTAACCAACTTAAAAATAACTTCCTTCCTTGATAAATGACTATTAGCCAAATTAAAATGATCATGACATTCCAATTCAAGCTTATAAAATTTCAACTTTCTATTTAACATGGAATGCCATCATACTTTAAGAACATGCTACTAAAAACTTGGCATGCACATAAATTCATGATTCAAAACAAGCATACAAGATTCCATGTAATCAAGAATTGTTCAAGCATGCATTCTAACTCCTGTGTTTGTCTTTAGTACTTACGTACCTTGTAAAGTAACGGTGCTCCACCACAACTTCTAGAAGTGGACTAGTTCAAAGTCTCCTACATAGGGAAAAACCAAAACTAAATTAAAACCTTGTTGACTAAATTCTGCAACAACTATAACTAACTTCTAAATAGGAAACTTTGTCCAAAACTTCCTTATATGGTCTCTATTCAATTCCATACAACACTTTTAACTTTTCTATTGTAACATTACTTAGTTTTCGGGACTTATTTATGCTTTACAAAACCTTAGTATAATTTTTATGTCACTTTAGAAAAGTGGACAACAATATAAAATTACCAAAACTCCTTGAAAAGCTTCAAAAACCACATAAATCAATCATACAATGCATTGCTTAAGTTACATGATCAATTTATGCTAATTACATACTTTAAAAGCCTAATTATTCACTTTATAAATTTTGGACATCATGTAACATCATAGAATTCATATTTGATCATATTAGCATAACATGAACACTTAAAACATACTTTAGCTTCTTTTTATAAAAATTTCAGATTTATTTACTAACTTTAAAGTCATGAAAAACTTATAAAAACATCAAAATTTCATGAGAAAACTCTTCTACAATCAACCAACACAATTATGAAACCAATCTATACTTTAGAACAATTTTTCATAACCCAAAACATGATCAAAAAATTTGTTCAATTGAATTTCATGATTAAAAATTGGAATAATTCACAAAAATAATCCCAACTTTTGGTGGTCACCTATTAAAAGACCAAACTATTGATTATCCAAATTTGGACCCAACTTCATTACGTATTTTCCAAATTTGGACTACTTAACTGGTTACCTACTAAATTGGTAACGTTGGTTTTTTTTTTTTGCTGTTTTTCATTTATTTTTTTTAAGTTTTTATTTAATTACTATTTCAATATTCAAATTACTGAAGTTTGTTCCTCTTCCGTACTATTATTATACTGCTACTTCTTCCGTCCTTGAAGCAATTACAACCCTTATTGTTCTCCACCATCGTCACTTACAGATCTAGGTTAGTCAGTTTTCATCTTGTGTTCTTTATTTCTTTTTCATCTCGTATATTTTGAGTATAGAATTTTATTTTATGGGTTTTTTTTTGCCTATATGAGAAGCATTCATAGTTTAGTTTCGATTTTTTCGCCTCAATTGCTTTCGTTATTTTTGCTATATTTTCTGGGTATGTGACATACAACTAATTTCGCTTTTTATTTCAGTAATTGAGTTTTTTTTTTCTAGTTATTTGATGTTCTGGGCTGATTATTGGAGTCTTGGTATTCATATTCAGCTCCATTAGGTATGTATTTCATGTTGTTCATATCAATTTCAAACTTTCAACTATACGGAAAACTTTATTTGGTCAATGTTTTTGTTTTCTCTTTATTTGGCTGATTATTCGATTTTACTGAAGTTTGTTCGATTTATTAAATATTACTGAAGTTTAATTTGTAGATGAGTTGTGTAATATACATGATACATTTACGATTCCTATATCTAGTTTTAGTAGTATAGACTGAGTAGAGTAAACGTTGTATTTTGTCGAATAGCTTTCGTTTTTGTTTTAGTATACAAAATCAAGTATATCTGCATTCTAGTGCCTCAAGGTGTGAACAGTCTGCTGGGCTTGCGCAGTTTGGCGTAGCTTGCATAGATGCATAGTATCCACCAGATTTGCACAGCGTGACTGAGTAGAGTAAACGTTGTATTTTGTCGAATGTTACTGTTGATCATTCATTTTTTCTTTGGAATTTGAGTCATCCTCGCCTATTCTGTGTATCGAATTTGACTATGTTAAATTTCAGAATCTAATTGTACGAATTGGCGCAATTTCGTTGTGGAAGCATCTGAGAAGAGGCAATGACGAACTATTTGAACGAGACCTTGAGCCTGAATTAGAGGAAGACATGGACAAAGCTTCAAAAGGAAAATTAAAAAAAATTGAAAAGGAAAAAAGGAAGCAGAAGTAACAAAGAAGTAGAAGAAATGAAGAATGAAAGAAGAAACAGAGAAAAACTGATGGAAGAAGGGTCTTTTATGAGAAGGATAAAAAGACAAAAAGTCAAACTTATGGAATAATAAAAAAAAAACCTGTGGGGTCCTCAACCGGCTAATTACTTCATGTTACCTACTTTTGTAGGTACAATTTTAATGGGGTCCAAATTTGGAAAATACGTAATGAAGTTGGGTCCAAATTTGGATAATCAATAGTTTGGTCTTTTAATAGGTGACCACCAAAAGTTGGGATTATTTTTGTGAATTATTCCTTAAAAATTTTGGACAACAATTTATTTTATTTTCAAAGCCTTTAAAAATCAATCTAAACTTCATAAAATCATCATAAATTCACACAACAAAAATTCATGATCATAATATTGAAGTTTAAATCATAAAACTCATGAAAATTCATGACTTGCATAATTTATAAACCCTATTCTAAAATTTCATGAACAACAATTTTAATTCATGCCTTAAAACAAATCATACTTTACTAAAACATAACCAAAACTCATAAAAACATGATTAAACATAAGTATGAACATGAATTTGCAAGATTGAATAAAAAAAAGAAGTAGAATTTTTTTCTTTTTAAAAGAAGTTCGAAAAATACCAAAGGGGAGGAGGCGACAGCTGGCGGTGGAAGCAGCGGTGGTCGGCGGTGGTTGCGGTGGCCGGCTGTGGCAGCTAAGGGGGTCCGGCTGGCACGGATCCCGAAGCACCCTAATTTTTTTTCCCGATTTCCGAAAACTGCAACAGTTTATTTTTTTTTCAGAAATCCCAAACCCTTTTTTTTCTCTTCTCTCTAAATTTTTGGAATCCTAATGACTAGTATGAGCATGAAAATATGAAATTTTGGATTTTAAGGGGTATTTATAGGCCCCAAAGTAGGATTTGAAAATGCCCATACTAATCCTAACAAGTGGAAATTACCTTTAGGCCCTTGCCTCAAAATAAATTAGGAAACCTTTGAAAGTTCCCTTGGAAAATTTGTTTATAATAATCCCACCTTTCGCGAATTCGAAAATAACAGTCCCACTTTTGCATTATTTCACAACAGTCCCACCTTTACTTGTTATTTTCTTTTATTGGTCCTTACTTATGGTTTACCTGTAATTGCAGGTAATTAGCTATTTTAGCAAGTTGATGCATTGACTTCAGCTGAAAAAATGTTGACCTTTTAAAGTTCTCCTTTCTAATGCCTAACTAATGAGACTTTTCTTTCCTCTCTATCATTCCTTCACTTTCTCCATCCTTTTCATCTTGTTATCTTCCTCTTTTCTCCCTCCTTTCCTTTAAAAAATGGCTTTTACTTGGATTTGTTTATCTAAAATTAAAGTGGTTTCTCCAGAACGTTCAAGATAATGTGTAGGTTCTCAATGGTTTTTGCTCGCTTGCCTTGGCTTACAACCTATTGAAACTAAATCTGAAAATCATACCCAAACACAAGGCCACCAATCCACCACCGCCACTAGCCCACCACTAATCGCGCGACTCCACCAACCTTTTTCCTGATAGTCACCTCCAATCGACTTCTTAGTTCAACTTCTAGAGCCCCAATAATCCTAAAATTAGCTCAACATAGCATACAGAGGTACTAGCTCAATACAATCCCTAAATATTCAATACTAATTCAATTTTGCAACTTATTCACACTATAATCGCAACCACTGTCACAAATTCAATTTTAAATTTCATGATTCTCATCTAATTTCGATGTGTTATAGCATGAACCTCAACATCAATTTGTGGTTCAAAACATGGTGGTATTGTTGTCGAAATATGTTGAACTTCTATTAGAAGACCATTTTGGATTGGAGGCAATCATGATGAGAATTGACCACCATATGCAGCGGCAGCTGTGGAGACGAGGCGGTTAAGTTGTTGTTGTTATGATATTAGTTTGACAATTACAAATTCTAATAATAGCCTCTCTTAATTATTTATCATCCTCTCTCCTCTTTTTCTACTCTCACTTTATCTCTCTAGCAGCATGAATGAAGGTAGCTAGTAAGTAGAGGAAGCAAAGGTGTGACCATGTGAATAACAATGGAGTAAGCGAGGAGGGGGATGAATGAAATTAAAGAAAATGAAAAAAGAAAGAAAGGAAAAATTAGAATAAAAAAGGAAATCAATAAAAGAATTTTTTTTAAATAAACAAAAACTAAAAAAATTAAAGGAGGTAACTTGGAGTCCAGGTCACCCGTAAAAGGCCCGATAAAAGAAAATAACATAAAAAGGTAGGACTGTTATGAGATAATGTAAAGGTGGGACTATTATTTTCAAATTTATAAAAGGTGGAATTATTAAAAGCAATTTTTCCAATTCTATTTTAGAAGGCTTTTAAAATATTTTTAAAAATAAAAACATTATTTAAGAACACAAATAATTGCTTTCAACCAAAACTTATTATTTATTTTATTATTATTAATTTTTTTATTTAACATGACCATTGACATATTTATTTTTTATTTCAATGAAAATATTAAAATTATACGAATAAAGTACAAGAATACTTTCTTAATATACGTGAAAATGTGGGGTATTACAATATTAATAATGCCTTTATTCAAGTTACCTTAAATGAGGATGTCTACATGACTCAGCCTCCAGGATTTGTCGATAAAGCTCATCCTTCTCACGTGTGTAAACTCCGCAAAGATATATATATGGTCTTAAACAAGCACCACGTGCATGGTACAATGAGCTAAAATCTTATTTACTTTCTTATGGGTTCCCAAATGCCATATTTGATTCTTCCCTTTTTAACTCAAAATTAGTTCCCATCTTCTATACCTTCTTCTCTACGTTGATGATATTATAGTCATCGGTTCTGATCCCTCTTTCAAAACTCTCACAACGATTTTCCTTAAAGGACCTTGGTTCTGTTCACTACTTTCTCAGCATTGAAGTCATCCCTCAAAAGGATGGCTTCTTTCTTACCCAATGTAAATACATACTTGACCTTCTTACACTTGCCAAAATGGAAACTTGAAAACCCATGCCAACTCCTTTGACACCTCAAACTTTCATTGAACTAGGGCACACTAATTCTCTCGAACTTAGACTCCCTCAAAACTCCTTTACCGACTCTTGCTCACATAAACTCGTTTTTGCCTATTATTCAGTGGTCTTATTGTGGTAATCAGTGGTCTTAATGTGGTAATCATACCTCTAAGCCTTGATTTCAACAATTACTCAACTCACAACTAAATCTGGCCACAATTTAATTGCAATCGATAAAAAACAATAATTGGAATTCAACTAATAATTAAAAATTAATTAACGAACATAAAACTAATTCATACATGTTCATAGATCCCCTAGCCCTAGAAAAGAAATCTACTCACTCATAGTTATGAAAACAACAACAAAAATAAAATTGACTAACATGATCATAAACATA
The DNA here is from genome assembly GCA_016808085.1 of Suaeda aralocaspica. Lineage (NCBI taxonomy): Eukaryota > Viridiplantae > Streptophyta > Magnoliopsida > Caryophyllales > Amaranthaceae > Suaeda > Suaeda aralocaspica. The sequence goes on from PYUH01000271.1 coordinate 1,289,386, forward strand.
ATTAAATAAACAAGAAATTAAAACTAAACTAATTACTAGAAAAATTAAACTAATAAACTAAACTAACCAAAGAAATTAAACTAAACTAGAAAATAATAAAACTAAAATAAAAACTAAAAACTAAAAACTAAAAGAATTGAAAAGACAAAAGGAAAGAAATTACCCAGAAGAACTTGAATTGCATTAACTTGAAATTGAATCTTGATTAACAAACTAATTACTTCTAAATTCTGTTGAGATAAAGAGTTTAGGATTCTAAAATCTAAAAAGTGCTTAGAAAACTAGTTAGGGTCGTGCCCACATAACAAGGCCTACGAACAAAAACCACAGAGAAAAAACCAAGCGGACCGCAAAACAAAGGCCCTGCACCCGCCGCCTTCAAATCTTCTTCGCTCCCTGCGCCCGCAAGTGCAGTCTTTCACGACTTCTGGAAAGCCTATTTTATGTTGTGGGCACATACAGGAAGTGGTGTTTGAAACCTGCGCCCGCATGGATTATCTTCAAGCTTATTTGACGATCTTCTAAATTCTTTGCTCAAATTCTTGAAAACTCGATCGTAGCTTCTCGTACCTTGGCACGCATCCCGAGCTAAGTACATATTGACTCATTTTAGCTTCTAGTGACTTCATAACTCCCTATTATGTTCCTATAACATATAAAACAAACCAAAAACCGCACGTAATAACCGAGGAAGCATAAAATAAACATAAAAAGCTCTATAAATGAACTAAAACCGCTCCAAAACATAACTTAACATCAAGGAATGATAATTACTCAACTATTAAGCATAAAATTCGACTTAAAACAAGGGGAAAAACACAATATAAAACATGTATATCAAATTCCTTTAAACCAAACCTTTTCTCGTCCCGAGCAAACACAAAGAGATTGATTACACCCCATAAAACAAAATAATCATTATAACTCAAAAACACATACGAAGACACATGGATCAAAGCCAGCCAATCAAGCATCAAATTACCATCCTTGCTAAATACGAGTCAAACAAAACCAACCAAGCTCACGGTTTGTCACTCCACACATTTAATGACGAGCTCGTAACAATGAAGCTCTAACCCTCACCTCCCAACAAAATATAGAAGGCAAATGAAAAAGTGTTTAAATGGAAATTTTAGGAACCCGAAACCCACATCTCACATCTCATGCAAGTGTTTAAGGGTATCTACTCATCCTAAATGTCGACTCGAAATGCAATTAATACTCTGTGACCTTGACATAGGATTCACTTCACAATAAACATAGCATGTGCAGGAAGATAAAAAGGGCTTTAATAAGCTTGTAACGTGGCTAGGGTGATGGGTAGGATAAAATTTGGGATAATGCGGTGGAATGTGGGGTATACGCATATAAAATCAAGGAAAACCGTCAACAACTCCAAGAATCATTAACAATCTCCAACATCCAATTCCAACCAAATCAAACCAAACTTTTCTTTATTAATCACATCAAATCCATAAATCTCATAATTCAATCAACAATCACTACTTTATGAACTTAAACTTCTTTCTTAATTATTATGAAATTCAAACTTTTTTTATCAATTACTTCACTTCTTCATACTTTTTTTTTCAACTTATTATGCTTTTATAATTTTTCACTATATTTTTCATGCATAATAAAACTCAGTTTCACGACTCTTAATGAATTGTTTTTGCTTAAATTTAATAAACAATAAACAAAATCATCACACATACATAACTAGGTCATGAATAACACATAACTTTTCAATTAACTTGAAATAGCCTAGACATTGGTATGTAGAGCCTTAAATGTGAAACCTGTAATCAAATAAACCTCACTAAACAACGTTTCCAATAATTTTCACTAACAATCCTGTTGAGTTCCTAGCTTATGTTTTGAACGATGACAAACTACATTGAACTATTATATTGTATGCAAGTTTCTGTTTGCATGTGCAGGTACTAAAGAAACAAATTCAATGGATGACAAGATGAAGATCAAAAACCCAAGTCTTGAAGGTTGCATGAAGACCAAGCTCATAGAGTCTAATTCTTAAGTCTTACATGCAAAGTAAGTGGTATGAAGGTTTATAGATGAACTATAAAGCTTGAGATTATAAGGATGAACTAATTATGGATGACAAGGAACTAAAGTTAATTGTCATAACTAATTATAAGTAAACTTGGCTGACTGGAATAATTTGGGAATAGTGCTGAACCAGTCCTCTCGAGTTTACTTCATACATCCGTATTTTAGGAAAGTTTCTTTCCGTGCAAAATTGTTTTCAAAAATTATACGGATGCTTGGATTGTTATGCAAGGTAGATATTCTTAAGTATGGCAAGTATGTTATATAATATTTTACTGATTTTATTTGATTTCATATAAAATCAGGGAGAATATTTTCCCGGAATTATTTCCATAATTCTAAGGAAAATTTTTTCTTACAATATTACATAATATATTAGCCATAGGCTTATTTAAGGAGATTGACCAACATACAACCAAGACACTTTTGTACGAACAAAAATTGAAGAACACGAATTGCAAAAGTTCTCTCTAAGTCTTAACCTAGCATAAACCTCATTACCACATTAAGGTCTTAATATTCTCTCTTTTGTAAGCGTTTAGGCTAATTGTTATCGAGAGACAAAGTTTTGTAATTTGAGCATTTTGTGGGTTCATTTTGTTGGGGAAGTTGATCTGAGATCATCTTCATTAGAACCTTCATAGTTGAAGGTTGACTTGAACTTCCATAGGTGGAAATTGGGGAATCATATTATGCATAGGTGACTAATTGGTTGAGTGTAATTCTTTTGTTATTCTGAGTTGATTAATAAAAGAGTGAGTGAGTAGAGGACATAGACTTATTAGAAGTTGAACCTCGTTAAATCTTGGTGTTGTTTATTTTATTGCATTATTGTTTCCGCTGCTTGAGAATTGGTTCTTAACAGTTCTTATAATCAATCGAACAATTTACAACAATCTTACAACACTCAATTCACACCCCCTCTTGAGTGTCACTTGCACTTTCAATTGGTATCAGAGCCTAACTTCTTGAAAGGGTAACACCTAGAGAAGGAAGAAAAGATGAATATTCAAGAGATGATGAATAGAAATTTTGGATCAAGGCTGCCCAAATTTAATGGAACAAATTATCCCTGGTGGAAGAATTGCATGTAGAAATTTGTTATTGGCACTGAATATGAGTGCTGGATGATAATTAAAAATGGACCAAAAAAGGTGGCTAACAACACTGATGGTACAGAGAAGAAGGAGAGTGAATACAACAGCACAGATCTAAAGACACTCGAGAAGAACGCCAAGGCTATGTCACTTCTTCAATAAGGTATTGCTGATAATGAGGTAAGCCATATTTTAGCATGCTCTACTGCTAATGAAATTGGTAGGGGCTATCGTATACCTTTCAAATGTAACCTACTACTCTAACTATGTAGACAAGGAAGTAGGTATCGTATCCACATGGAAGCAAGCAATTCTACTAATTCTAAAAGTCAATTTGCCGTAAGGGGCCTTTGAATATTGGGTTTTGACTAAAAAGTTGATGTGAATTTTCGTGTAAACAAAAACTCACAAGGGAATAGACTAAAATTTCAAACCTATAAAGACCAAGTCACCAAGATTCTCAATTTTAGGTCGATCAATTAGTCCTTTAATTAAAGCCTAAGCACCCTTAAAGCTACTAATTAAATCACAAGAATATAAAGAAATTAATCACCAACTCTTAATTTTTTTTCGGATTTTAGTTTTCAAGTAAACAAATAAACTTTTTATTCAACTCCAACTTAATTAATTTACAACCTAATGTCGAGATTATTTATAGGAATAATCATCAAAAAAATCCTAACTAAAACAGACAAAACACACGCACAAAACAAGATAAACACACCTCTAATGACTCACAAGATAAGATTGCCACATCATCACTGCATCTTGATCTCATCTTGCTTACAAACTCTAACAAACTTTATCTAATCAAGAAAATATCCTAACAAACTTTCTAAGAAACTAAAAAACAAAATTATGAAAATAAAAATCACAAAACAAAACACTAAACACGTCCTAAAAACATATCCTAACTATACTTGGACTCTAGATAAAAGAAATCTAACTAAAAACTGATTTCCAGTTTGACAGCCGAGCAGAAAATGGATATAAAATTATCTTGCGTATTTTTCTAAATTTTGGAAATATTTTTCCCTGAAATTAGATTCAATAAGCTTTCCAACGCATATTCACACACCTTCTAACTCAAAGCCAAATGTCAATGAAAAATCTTCAAAGTCAGACATATTGTACTGCTCCGAAACCGAAATTCTAACTTTAGAAACTCCAAGAAACGTCCGAGATTGAATCTTTTAATCAAGAAACTTTCAAGAACGTGATCCTCCATAATTGTAGACCAAGTTTAAATTTATTTCTATTCACACTTGTATCATCCTCCCCTTCTTCAGAAGAAACTTGCCCCAAGTTTTAGCTTCCACGCAACCATCCATATTCGACGAACAAGTGATCCATGTTTGATGGCAAATCTAAATTCACCTAGTAAGCACATCATTAGAAACAACCATAACATGATAGCATCAACTGAAAATTTGTTTAACTGCAACGAAATCCTTGAGACATGTTTATGATTATTCAATGTATCACGGAAATCAATAAAAAATCCATCTTTCAAAATCCCTTGAAAACCAAGAATAGAATCATGCTTTAGGCTTGCAGACTCAAAAGGTTGGACACCAACATAAATCATCGAAAGATCCAAACTTGTAGGTTTTGTATCAACCATCTCTTCAACTTGATTTAGGATAACTTGATCTTCAACCATAAGTTCTTCCATTGCATCAAAAATAATATCACTATCAATATTTGATTCATCATTGGTCACATTCTCCATAGATTCAATCCTTTCCTCATTGATTGTGATCAACATTGATTGATTATCTACGTCGGTTTGTGTGTTGAATTCTTCAGCATCTGTAATTATTTTTGTTTCATGATCTAGCATATCACAAATTTCTGAAAAACCCATTGATTTTGATTGTTGTGATGGCTTGTTCACTATAATCTCGTCGTTATGCCCTAAATCGTTACATACTTCAACGTCTTGCAAAACATTATTGGCATGAACCTCAATTTCTTCAGTCACTATAACATCTTCCATTGATAACATTAAGTCAAATTAAACTCATGAATATGATGTAGAACTCTAGGTTTGTCGATGATAAAAGGTTTCGGCTCCTCTTCTTGCAACTCTTCTAATAATAGTTCTAAATATAGCTCCGAAGAAATTTCTACATCATTAACAGATTGAATTCTTACATGGCCAAATCCTTGACACTTAGAACAATCTGGTTTATTCCCAAGGAGAAAATATGAGAGCAAGTCGTGAGCAGACACTACTTTGTTATGCCAATCCATCACCTAAAACTGTCTAGAATTTTGGATGAAAGTACAAAGACCAAAACCCCACGTAAACAACTCGTATAAGGCTGAATTTTTGTGGAGTTGTTACTCAATATGTTATTAACACTCTAAAAAAATTACATGCATAGATTCCAAGCCAATTGATTGCAGTTGAACTGTTACACAAACTACACAAAACTGTTCCGATTTGGAGCACTTCACAAAGAATCACTTAGATCAGATAGAAAAAAATCTGTAAAAGTTATGAAATTTTTTATAAGGAAATTAGACAGAAAAATAACCAGTTTCAAAAAAATAATCGCTCAAAAATCTTTTGTAACGAAGGAGATATCGCAACTTTAATCTGACCCTCACAACTGATTTTTCTCACCCAATTTTTCGATTTTGCATGCTTACTTCCCTTTTTCGATCACTTTTTACACCAAAAACTTGCACGAATCTTCAATGAAGAACTGAAAACAATAACAAGTCTTGAGGTTTAACGATCCCTCTCAACGAGAGCACCAAATTTGATGTGAATTTTCGTGTAAACAACAACTCACAAGGGAATAGACTATAATTTCGAACCTATAAAGACCAAGTCACCAAGGTTCTCAATTTTAGGTTGATCAATTAGTCCTTTGATTAAAGCCTAAGCACCATCAAAGCTACTAATTAAATCACAAGAGTACAAAGAAATTAATCACCAACTCTTAATTTTTTTTCGGAATGTTGTTTTCAAGTAAACAAATAAACTTTTTATTCAACTCCAACTTAATTAATTTAAAACCTAATGTTGAGATTATTTATAGGAATAATCATCAACAAAATCCTAACTAAAACAGACAAAACACACACACAAAACAAGATAAACACACCCCTAATGACTCAGAAATGACTCATAAGATAACATTGCCACATCATCACTGCATTTTGATCTCATCTTGCTAACAAACTCTAACAAACTTTATCTAATCAAGAAAATATCCTAACAAACTTTATAAAAAACTAAAAAACAAAATTATGAAAATAAAAATCACAAAACAAAACAATAAACACATCCTAAAAACATATCCTAACTATACTTGGACTCTAGATAAAAGAAATCTAACTAAAAGCTAATTTTCAGTTTGACAGCCGAGCAGAAAAATAGATATAACATTATCTTGCGTATTTTTCTGAATTTTGTAAATATTTTTCCCTGAAATTAGATTTTATAAGCTTTCCAACGCATATTCACACGCTTTCTAAACCAAAGTCAAATGTCAATGAAAAATCTTCAAAGTCAGATATACTACACTGCTCCGAAACTGAAATTCTATCTTTAGAAGCTCCAAGAAACATCTAAGATTGAATCTTTTAATCAAGAAACTTTCAAGAACGTGATCCTCCATCATTGTAGACCAAGTTTAAATTTATTTCTATTCACACTTGTATCAAAAGTGAACTAGTACTAGGAATAAATCAATTAAGAAAAGAAATCTATAACTAAGCCTAGGACGTCGGTTCACCACAGATAAACAAATGAATTGCACACAAGTAATTAACCGATAACTTCCTGAAATAAGATTCACTTGTTCTCTCGAAACTAGTCTCCTTCAAAACTCCGCTAATGGCTCTCGCTCACTTAGACTTGTTTTGCCCATTGTCCCTATGTTCTAATTGTTGTAATCTTACCTCTTGGTATCGATTTTGATAATATCAGACTAACAATTAAACCTGGCTAGTATTTAACTGAAAGCAATATAAATTGACAACAGGAATTCAAGAACATTAACATTAACAATTATGAAAAAAACATTAAAAACGATCCATAGATCCCCTAGTCCTAGAAATAAAACTACTCACACATAATTGAAGTTAAGGAAACTCAAGCAATAATAGAAATTAAAACTATAAACATGATTAAAACTATTAAATTAACAATAATTATAAAACTAAATCTAAACATGAAACTAGGGCATAAAAGATTAAGAAAACTAAAACTAAACATGAATTAAAGAAACTAGAATAAAATATAGAATAAAACCTGAATTTTATTGAATTAAATGATTGAAAGAATTCCACAACTTAGAGAGAAAACTAGGGCTAAAACTATATTTTTATCATAAAGAATTCGTAACTAGGTTTTTAGGAGTACATAACATTATATACTTAGCCTAAACAAGCAAAAATCCTGTGAAAAAGTGTCCTCGGAGCAACCTGCCCGGAGGGGTCCGGGCGAGCAACCCCCACCCGGGCGCGCTACCTCGACCCGAGAGGGTAGCTTGTCTTGGTTCGTTTCTTGATTTCTTTCTCGTTTTTCCTTAATTACTTCATTAATTCCTTCTTTAATACTTTTAATCCTTAGTAGAGCTTCCCAAATGACTTCAACTCTTTACTAACTCTTCAAGTGCTTCAAAAGGCTCGGAAAACAACGATAAATCATCGATTCCTGTAAAATCTTATAAAAAGCACAACACACACTTGAAATAGAAAATGTAAGTAGAAATGGCTCAACGGAGCCGCATTAGAACTAAAATCAATTGGGATCAGGGGTAAAATACATGTCAAATATTTGTTTATCAGAAATATGGGAAACTCTAGAGTTAGCCTACGAAGGCACTAGTGAAGTCAGGAGATCTAAGGTTGATAGGCTTATGTCTAAATATGAAACTTTTGATATGAATCGAGATGAAAATATAAAAGATATGTATACTCGTTTTATGTCAATTATCAATGAGCTAAAATCTCTTGGCAATAGTTTCACTAGTGAAGATTTGGTTAGGAAAGTTTTGAGAAGCTTAACAGGTAAATGGCTGCCTAAGGTAACTGCAATCCATGAAGCCAAGGATCTATGCACTTTGACTGTAGAACAACTTATTGGGTCATTAATGACTCATGAGATGTTGTTAAGCACAAAGGAGGAATGCACAACCAAAAGCCGATGGCTGGCCTTGTAGGGAGAAGAAAATGAAGAAGATCTAGATGAGATAGGTCTCATGGCAAGAAGGTTTGAAAGAAGCCTTAGATCTCAATATGAGGGAAAATCCTGGAAGAACAAAGGCAACCCAAAGAAGACCAGTACCAGCACTGGTTGCTTCAAATGTGGTGAAACTGGACATATGACCAAGGTTTGTCCGGCATGGAAAACTGACAAGGGAGGACCAATGAAGAAAAAGATGACAAAGGGAGCCATGCTTGCTGCCTGGGAAGAATCTGACTCAGGTGGTGAAATTGAGGAGGATGAAGCTCTAGTTTGTGTGACTGCATTGTTGGGAGAAGTGGACCAGAGGCAGACCAGTTTAGGAAAGAAGGGACACATGTGTCTCATGACAGGAAGCAGCTCTTCTGATGAAGAACATGTAACTATTTCTGATATGCAAGAACAAATGAGATATTGTGATAGAGATGAGTTACTAAATTTTATAGATGCTGATATTGAACAAAATGTTAAAGGTAATGATGCTTATAAGGCTAACAAAAAGAAACTAAGAGAAGTAACTCGAAATCTAGACCTTAGTGAGTGTCGTTCTGCTAAGCTTGAACTTATTTGTATAGAATTGAAAGAAAAAATTTCAGAGCTTGAAATAAGTTTGGATCAGAAGAATATAGAACTTGAGTTGCTAAAACCTCAATTAGTTTTTTCAAAAGCAGATTTTTATCAAAATAATGAAAGAGGTTTTAGTAAGCATAAGGAGGCAGAAGTTGAAGGTATAAATTTCGAATTACTTAAATAGAATTCCCTCACTCTACAACATTCTGACTTGATTTTAGCTTATAATTATATGGTTGATGATGTTGAAGAATTGTGCAAAGAGCATGTGGATCTGAAAACTTCTCTTGCTAGCTCAAGTAGTTCTAGTATTAATATCAATAACTTATGTTTAGAATATGAGGGTAAGATATTTGATTTACAAGCTGAAATACGTTAAAGAAAGATTTCAACCTTAAAGTTGCTTCGGACAATCAGGGTGTTGATATTGAATTCTTACATTTAGAATATGAAACTAAAATATATGATCTTCAAGCTGAAATATTCCAACTAAAGAAAGGCAATAATACTCAGACCGCTTCTGAACCAGATCTTGAATTGATTTAAAACTTAAGGATGAGCTTCATAGGGAAAAGTTGGATCTCGCCATTGCTGTAGAGTATAATGAAGCTTAGCTTAAAAAACTTGAAATCAAGGAACATGATTTGAGTGACTGCCTAAGACAGATGAACAAGTTGCTCGATGCTCAAAGTACTCTAAACATTCTGACCTCACAACCTGCTAATCCTATGAGGTTTGGATTAGAGTATTCTGGAAGTAGTTCCCAACAGCCCCAAAAGTTGGGGAGAGATGAGACTTGGATTTCTGAATTCAAGAGAGGTAAGTATGTTTTTGCAAAAGACATGCATGTATGCACCTATTGTGGGAAGAATTGACATGTTATTGAAACTTGTTGGACCAAGCAGAAACATGATAAGAAAAATCAGTCTCACGTTCAAAAGGTTCATAATCAAAAGAGTCACACACATAATTTGTCTAAAATAAATGGAAAACATTATAAAACAAGAAAGAAAAATTTGAAACAAATATGGGTTAGAAAGGACAGTATCAAACTAGTTCCCATTAACAAGGAACCCAAGAAAATCTGGGTTCCAAAAACTAAACCTTGATTTGTTCGTGCAGGTTAGAGTGAAAGGAAATCCATTTTGGTATTTGGATAGTGGTTGCTCAAGACACATGTCAGGAGATAAAAGTCAATTTCTTTTACTCGTAGCCTATGAAGGAGGAAGTGTCACCTTTTGGAGATAATAGTAAAGGTTTGATCAAGGGTATAGGTAAAGTTGGTAAGACGCTTTCTCACGCAATTGATAATATATATTTTGTTGAAGGTTTGAAACATAACCTCTTGAGCATATCTCAGCTATGTGACAAAGGAAACCATGTGGAATTTGAAACAAATCTTTGTCACATAGTTAACACTGAAACAAAGAAACCGGTCTGTAAGGGGTTCCGACACAATAATGTTTACATAACATTTTTGAGTTAGATTCCTAAGACCAGTGTCACTTGTCTCAATGTTATACACGATGACCATTGGCTGTGGCACAAGAGACTCGGACATGTAAGTTTTTCCTTGCTAAAAAAACTGCAATCTCAGGACTTAGTTACAGGTTTACCTAACATTAAGTTTGTTGCAGATCATATTTGTCATGAATGTGTCAAATATAAGCATGTCAAGTCTTCTTTTCAGCCAAAGAAGAATGTAAGCACCACTAGACCATTCGAAATTATGCACATGGAACTTGTGTGGGCCCATGTGTGTACAAGGTCGAAATGGTCATAGTTATATGTTTGTGTAGTTGATGATTACTCTCATAATACTTGGACAGTATATCTAAAATTTAAAAATGAAACCTTTGAAGAATTTGAAATCTTGATAAAACAAGTCCAAAACAAGATTAATCATCAACTGGTCTCTATCCGGTCTGATCATGGTTCTGAATTTGACAATGTCAGCTTTATTACCTACTGTAATGATCATGGTTTATCTCATAATTTCTCTACTCCCAGAACTCCACAAAAAAATGGAGTGGTTGAAAGAAAAAACCGCACTCTAGAAGAAATGGCAAGAACAATGCTTCTAGAGAGTGGTCTACCTTGAAACTTCTGGACTGAAGCTGTGAGTACTGCTTGTTATATTTTAAATAGGGTAATGTTGAGATATTTACTAAATAAAACACCTTATGAACTCCTTAGGGGAAGGAAACCAAATATTGCACACTTACGCATTTTTGGGTGCAAATGCTTTGTACACAACAATGGTAAATCAAGTTTGGACAAATTTGATCCTAGAAGTGATGAGGCTGTTTTCAATGGATATTGATGTGAATTTTCTTATGAATTGGAAAACTCACAAGGATAGAACTAAAATTTCGAACTTCTAAAGGCCAAGCCACCAAAATTCTCAATTTTAGGTTTGATTAATTAGCCTTTGATTAAAGCCTAAGCACCCTCAAAACCACTAAATAATCTTCACAAGAGAGTAACGGAAATTCCAACAACCTTAACAAATTTCGGAACTTTGTTTTCAAGAAAACAAGCAAACTTTTATTCAATTCAACTTAATTAATTTACAAACTAATGTTGAGACTATTTATAGGTATAATCATCAACAAAATCCTAACTAAAAACAACTAAAACACACGCACAACACTAGAAAAATTCATCCCTCATCATTGCATCTTTATCTTATATTACCTAACAAACTCTAACAAACTAACTAATCAAGAAAATATCCTAACAACTTATCTAAATAATTAATTAACAAGATAATCATCAGACTTTAAGCTTAAAATCACAAAAATACTTGCTTCCTAAGAACTTGGAAATATGTCAAAAACACGCCGAAGAACCTTCGTCCATTTTTGCGCAATTTTCAATATTCTGCAAGAAACTTCAAGAAATGCTTCAAGATCCAATATTTTAATCAAGAAACCTTCAAGAACCTGTCCTCCATGTATTTTAGCATAATTATGATGATCAAGACTCACCAAGAAATAAAGACTCAAAAGCCTGAAATGCGAAAAACCCAGTGGGAAAAAAAACTCATAGGCAAAAACCATCTTGTTCCCCAATATCCACCATCTTTTCTTGATTTGCATGCCACTTTAGTGGTATGTGACCATTCACACACAAACCCCTACCCTTTATGCACCCATATAGCTTATATCACCATATGCAATCATTTCACCTATGGTTGCACCCTTGTTATCGATATTACCACCACCTTCGAATTTGATTGCATTCATATCATTAATATTATCAATGTCACTGGTGCTTGCACTTACATCAAATAATCTTCGCACAGCAAGGCATACAAATTTTTCAACAAAAGAACCTTGTGTGTTGAAGAAAGTGTCCATGTTCTGTTTGATGAAAGTAATATGTTTAGCAAGCACGTGCAGGTTGATGACGATGATGAATTCGAAATTGGCATGCTAAACTTTACAGGAGCTAAAGAAGTAGAAGGTGCTGAACACGACTCACCATACAACTCTCCTTGAGAGGAAGACTCTGGTCAAGCACAAAATCAAGTAGCGCATGAGGTAAGAGAAGGAAATAGTAACTCAGAGGCTCACCCACATGAATGTAGCTGAGACCACTATGGAACCAGGTTCACCTGTTCAAAGCAACAACGAAATAGGAGGAACCAGTACAGGAACCAATGTAAACCTTGATATGAACAAGTCTTTCAAGTATAAGTCCGCTCATGCATCCCTTTGATCTTATCATTAGTGACATTAACAAAGGGGTGCAAACAAGGAATTCTACTTTACAAAACTTTTGTGCTTTCTATTATTTTCTTTCAAATGTTGAACCAACTGATTATAAGACTGCTTTAATGGATCCAGATTGGGTTATAGCCATCCAAGATGAACTCAATCAGTTTGAGAGAAATCAAGTTTAGCATCTTGAACCCATGAAGGAAAACATGTCTGTTATTGGAACTAAATAGGTGTTCAGGAACAAACTGGACGATGTAGGTATTATCACTATAAGAAAACAGCTTATTAGCGACGGAATTTTGCGACGGAATGTTATTCCGTCGCAAAATCGGTAATTTACGACGGAATTTTAGTCCGTCGCAAATTTGCGACGGAATTATTACTTTTGCGACGGAATTTTCCGTCGGTATTTTCCTACAAAAGTTTTTACAAAATTTAATGAATTTGTGACGAAAAATTTAATTTTACGACAATTCCGTCGGAAATTCCGTCGCAAAATCCCGACAGAATTAATTTTGCTGTTTTACACTTGTTTTGTCGCGCAAAAACAAAAAAAAAAAAAAAACCCTAACTCCTTCTTCTTCCCTCAAACCTTACTCCCTCTACACTCCCTCTCAATACTCCCTCAGTCGGCGGCTCCTTCTTCTTCCTTTCTTCTTCTTCTTCGTCTTGTTCTTCTTCTTCGCCGTCTTGTTCTTCTTCGTCGTTGCTGCTTCTTCTTCGCCGTCTTCTTCTTCTTCGTCGTTGCTGCTTCTTCTTCGCCGTCTTCTTCTTCTTCTTCGCCGTCCTTCGTCGGCTTCTTCTTCGTCGTTCTTGCTTCCCATTTTTTCATTTTGGTAAGTTAAATTAATTCCCTTTTTTCTAAATCTTGTTTTTTTTTTTTTTGCTTGTTTTATGTTCTTCATTTAAATTTCTGTTCTAAATGTTGCTGTTTGTTTTGCTGTTTGTTTTTCTAAATCTTTTTTTTTTCTAAATTTTTTCATTTTTCTAAAAATGAGTTTGCCAAATGCAAGGCAGCAGTTAAGAACAGTTAAATCTGACTCTCGTCAGAGGCAGATTCCAGGAAAGAATAAATCGAATGCTAAAAATAAGGATGTTCCTCCATGGTGTTCTATTCCAGGAACTCCATTTCGTGTGGTAATTTTCCTACTCTGATTCTGTCCTCTCCTCTTGTCTCTAATTTCTGTTTGTTTGCTTGAATAGGGAAGGAGAGAGTTTTCTTAGAAGTAGCTCGTGTTCTTCGTAAGAAGATCTATGTTCCTGCAGCAAAACTTCGTCTTTTGGAGTGTTTGGAGCTGCCTGCAGAGGATATGCAATGGTTTACGCTTAATGAACATGAGAGCAACATACATGTTGTACCTATGTGGACAATTGCAAGCTTCAAACGGTTGAAACAGTTGTCATGTCAGTATTCGGTAAGTTACAAAATGTTGTGATTTGCTGAAGTCTTCTTTTAAATTGTATACTCCTAAGTCCTATTTTACCGGAGAATTGTTTTCCTTTCCTTATCTAAGTTGATCTCAAGTGAAGCAGGATAGAAAATGATTGAGTTGATTTCATCATTTTGGGATAACATTTTGGGTTTCTTATGTTTGTGAGGAAAGGTTCAGTCTCATAGTTGTATTTTCCCCCACCGGCTGGACATTCGGTAAAGGAAAGAAATCTGCAGGCCGTGGAGGGAGAAGGTGGCAGCAGGGTACTATTATAAGGTGAAACTTATGTTTAGATATTTTGTTCAACAGTGTTGGATATTGTCTAAAATTAGCCATTTGCCTGAGATGCCAGATTCCATCACAATATCACATTAGCTCCTTTTCTCCTCTTGTTTTTTTTTTCTTTGTGATTTTCCTTTGGATATCTATATGATGCTGTTTTTTGGTCTTTTATTTGTGTTAGTAATTTTGTCCGTATATGTTAAATGTCCTGCTCTTCATGGCATCATCTAGAGTTTTATACAGTTACGACTTATGATTGATATAAAAGGAATAGGACATTTGAAAATTTGAATGTAAATATTCAATACCTGTGAAGTGTGAAGCACTGAAGCCTGTGAGGTTCTAGGCAAAGTCATTTTAACCTTTTTGGGGGTCTTTTTTTTCCCCTGCTATTAGTCGGACTACATTAGTGATTGCTGAGTGAATAGTGGAGTTGAATGTCAACCCTACAAGGCTACAGCTGTATTGGGCGTCAATACTTGATTATGCTGTTGGCTCATTGCGATTGCTTTAGACTTCGTTCCATAATTTTTAGGCAATATAATGTTGCTGTAAAAAAGACTAAAATTTCTAAAGTTGTGCCCTTATTATAATTTCAGAGATTATGTCAACATGGTTGAGACTTAAGATGTGAATTTTGACCAGTGACCTTTATGTACAGTATTTTAGTTTAGTTTCTTTGTAAAGGACCTCAGGTCAAATGGATGGAGTACTTTGTTTTGGGTCCTTTTTATGCTATTCATCTTTGTTAAGTTTTCTTAAAGCTTTGTTGATTTTAATTTTTTTTTACTTGCTTGCTGCAAAATTTAGGTATGAAGTGCCTTACAGTGAGCATTGCAGCTTTGAAGAACTGAGGGAGTTTGTGAAGCTTATTTCTCCAGTCAAAATAATACCTAGTGTCAACAACGAGAGTGAAATCTCTAGTAATGCCATGATTGAGCTCTTGTTGTCATAATCCGATTGTAAGCAGATCCATTTCAGTGAAATTGGACCACGAAGGCTGGGACTGCTAGGTGAAGTCTTACAAGTTCATTTGGCCTTTCAAGATTAGATGGTGCAATAAATTTTTGTAGGTTATGTTATCAATATGCGGAATCAATTTTTGTGTAACTGGATATTAGGCTTGTGAATGTCTTATAATTTTACTTGGGAACCAGTGATTATTAGGTCTATGTATGTATCCATTGTCCAATTAAGCTATATAAAAATTCTTGAAAATAATAAGATGTTAAGCTCTTAAATAGATTCAATTTCTTTTTTTTTTTTTTTTTTTAATTTTAAATGTCGAACATAAATTATGCACTAGTTTGCGAGGGTATTTTCCGTCGGAAAATCTTAAATTTCCGACGGAATTTTCAAGATTTGCGACGGAATTTTCCGTCGCAAATTTGCGAGGGAATTTTCCGTCGCAAATTTGCGATGGAAAATTCCGTCGGAAATTTAAGATTTTCCGATGGAAAATTCCGTCGCAAAACTGACTTTTGCGATGGAAAATTCCCTCGCAAATTTGCGACGGAAAATTCCGTCGGAAATTTTGTTTTGCGACGGAATTTTCCGTCGCAAACGTTTTACGACGGAAATTCCGTCGGAAAATCTTAAATTTTGCGACAAAGGAATTAGCGACGACACGTTTCCGACGGAATTCCGTCGCAAAAGTATTTTCCGACGGAATTTCAGGATTTAGCGACGGAATTTTTCCGTCGCAAAAAAGCGGTTTTGTTGTAGTGTATAGTCAGAAACAAGTCTAGGCTAGTGGTCCAAGGGTTCAATCAACAGGAAGGAATTGATTATGATGAAACCTTTGCTCCAGTATCCAGGCTTGAAGCAATCACGATTTTAATTGCTTTTGCAGCTCATATGAACTTCAAATTCTTTCAAATGCATGTTAAGACAACCTTTCCTAATGGTTATTTAAAAGAAGATGTATATGTGGAACAGCCCCCTGGATTTAAGGATAGTGATTTACCAAACCATGTTTTAAAACTTGACAAAGCTCTTTATGGTCTCAAACAAGCTCTTAGAGCATGGTATGTGAGACTTTCCAGTTTTATTCTAGAAAATGGATATAAGAGAGGTTCAGTTGACAAGACACTATTCTTAAAAGAAAAGAGAACTGATCTGCCAGTGGTTCAGATATATTTAGATGATATTTTGGTTGGAGCTACTAATCTTGATTTGTGTAATGAGTTTGCAGATTTGATGAAAAATGAATTTGAGATGATTATGATAGGAGAACTTGGGTTCTTTCTAGGACTTCAAATTAAGCAAACCAAGGATGGAATTATGATTCATCAACAGAAGTACCTCAACGAGTTGTTGAAAAGATATGGCTGGCAAGACAGCAAATCCTATGAAACACCTATTCCAACTTCTACAAAATTGAGCCTTACTCAACGGGAAAGGGTGTTAAGGATAAGTTGTATAGAGGTATGATTGGCTCATTGCTTTACTTAACAGCCAGTAGGCCAGATATAGTGTTTTCAGTAGGGTTGTGTGCAAGATTTCAAAGCAACCCTAAAGAATCTCACCTAAAGGTTGTTAAGAGAATTTTAAGATATCTCAATGGTAATGATGATTTGTGTTTGTGGTATCCAAAAGGTATCAGTATGAATCTTATAGGATACACAGATGATGACTTTGCTGGTTTAACTGTTGATAGGAAGAACACTTCTGGAATGGCTCACTTCTTACGTTCATTCCTTATCTCATGGGGAACTAAGAAACAAAATTTTGTGGCCTTATCCATAGCAGAGTTTGAGTACATTGCAGTTGCTTCATGTTGTGCTCAGCTCTTGTGGATAAAGTCACAACTAAAGGATTTTGGGATCAGTTTCAGAAGTGTTCCCATTTTATGTGATAACACAAGTGCAATCAATATTTCAAAAAATCCTGTCCAACATTCTAAGACCAAGCATATTGAGTTTAGGCATCATTTTCTAAGGGACAATGTTGAAAAAGGTAATGTAGAATTGGAGTTTTGCAGGTCAAAAGATCAACCTGCTGACATTTTTACAAAACCTTTGAGTAGAGAAATGTTCATCAAGCTTCCTGCCTTGTTGGGTATGATTAAAATTAGACAATGAGCTCTTAGATCTTGACTTGTCCCTTTGGCTAGTCAAATGATGTCAATACGTATATATTGTTTTTGTTTTGTTTTGTTTTTTTTTTTTCTGCTTTTTAGGTCTCACAAAGTTCTTATGCAATGCTGAGCTGATCAATTTAGTACTCAAGTACCTTAGCATAATCCTGTAAAGAGTAAGGTGGCACAGACTAGTTGCAGACCATTAGGGAACCAGATTCCTGAGGCGGTTATTTTTGTTAGTCAGTTTATTTTCAAAATTTCAAATTTTTGGAAATAAATGTAATGACAGTTATATTTATGGCAACTGCCTTTTTGGTTGAACGGACAAATATCTTTCAAATATTTTGAAAATAACCATTTGGATTCAAATCCTTTGTAGATATATGCTCCTGATTTTACTTTCCTTCTTCATCTCATTTCCTTAATCTTATTTTTTCTTATATATTCTCTCGATCATATCTTTCTCACGCAAAAACCTAAATCGTCTAAATTCTTCTTCTTTCTCTCACTCACATTGTTCAAAGTTTTATTTTTTGCTCAAAGCAGAGGAAAAATTCAGTCTCATCATGTCGAAGAGAAGAAGCACACGATTGGTTGAGAAAGAAGTCAGTGAATCTCCTGAAATTGAAACGAAGAAATCAAAGAAGATGGTTGATAAAGTAATTGAGTATGTGATAGAGGATGTGATGGAGGAGGAAATTGATGAAGAGGAAGAAGTGCCATTGATTCGAAAGAATGCCAAGCCTGAAACTTCAAAAGCTCTCACTATAAAATCTGCCACACCAAAATCCACCACAAAAGTGGTGACTCCAAAATTAACCGCCAGAACCACCAAATCTTCTACACCATTATCCACAAAATGAACTACTACCAAAAAGCCACCCACACCAAAATCCAAAGAATCCACACCTATACCAATAGCGACCTCTAAATCAAAAGAACCTAAAATTGCTGAAGAATCTGAACAAGAGAAGGAATCTGAGTCCGAATCAAAGTCTGATGAAAAGAAGTTTAGGAAGAAGAAGTTGAATCAGAAGAAAAGGAAGTTGAACCAATGGAGGACGTTCTCACAACCATGCGAGAAGAATTGAAGGAAAAGAAAGTGAGTACCAAGAAACCGTCATAAAAAACGGTTAATAAAGTTAAGAAGAAGGCCACTAAACCACAAACCACAAAATCCAAAACACCTACACCTAAAACCACTCCCAAACCAATGGAGAAATCAAAGAACAAGGAAGTTGCTGAAGATAAAGAGGAAGTTGAGATAGCTACAGAGAAAGAGAGCACAAAGAAAATAGCAAGCAAAGATGCTTGTGTGAAAACGGTTGCCAGAAAGGGTGCTGAGGCGTCTAAAGGGAAGGCTATCATGCGTGAAGCACAACCAGACCAGCCCAGAATAGGGCAAAAGTGAAAGCAATCTGCTATTATGATCTCTTCAAGTGCTAAATCCAAGAAAAGTAAGTCTACCACTCCTCCACCTCTCTATAATTTGAAAGAGAGACAAATTCTGGTAGGATTTTCTATTGCAAAAAGTTGGGTTGCACAAAAATTCTTGGTTGAGGTGAAGGAGGCATTAGATTTTCAGAAGTGGTTTGTGTTGTTTGCTAAAGATCTAGATGTTTTCATGCCACTGGTTGAAGAATTTTACTCACACCTGCATACTAAAGATGATGGATCTTATTTCTCCTTTGTTAAAGACACTCCCATAAATTTGTCTGAAAAGAAATTGGCTGAGATTCTCAAAGTTCCAACTAAGGGACTTGATGTATACTCCAAAGAGAATTGGCCTTCTGTCAAGGAAGTGACAGCAGAACAGATCCAAACCAGACTCTTTACTGGTCCACCTGATAGCAAGCAAGGGTACACCATTGGCCAACTAAAGGAGCCAATCATGAGGATATTCTACACCATAGCCTCAAAGATTTTGTGTCCCAGAGCACAAGGCTATATGAGTGTACGGTTGATATATAGTGTTCTCATTTACTGCCTCATTCAACACATTCCTACCAACCTCCCTGCTATGATGTTAGGTCATATGATCTTCTGTGTGGAGTAAACAAACCATGCACAACCCTATGGAGGCTGGCTGACCTTAGTATTTGGACATTGGAAGATTCCTATGGTGGGAGATTATGGCACCATGTCTCATCTCACCAATCAGATAATAGGTCAAAAGGGCATGACTTATGCAGGTGGTGTGTTAAAGATGAAGGATGAGGGGAGGAGTGATGTTGGACTTGCTGGGACCAGTACAGAATCAATTCAGGCAACTTAAGCCTTGGTAAAGCAGCTAAGTGACCAGAATCAACTCATGCAGAATATGGTCAACAATGTCACTACATTATGTGCTGCACTTCAGGAATCCTACAGAAGAATTGAGGTTTGTCTTGATAAAGCTAGTATAATTGGTGGTGAGGATTCTGAAGACAAGGAAGAGACATCAGAAGGTGCTAGTGATGCTGATGATGAGGATGCTGAACTGGTCTCTGAGAAGAATGAAGAAGAGGATGATGAGGAACATGATGTAAGTGCTTCAGAGGAAGAGGAAGATGATGGGACTGAAGATGACTCTGGAACTGATTGATTTCCTTTATTTCTTCTTATCTTCTCTTATTGCTGCTAACCCCTCCTTTTATTGAACTCTTATTCTGGTTTCCCCTTTCTCATTTTCAAAGACATTGACATTATGTAATTTGGTTTAATGCTTGTATGTAATAACTATTCAAGACAAGTATATTTGGTACTTTGACAGGAACAATGGTAGAATCAGCATCTCTAGAATGCTTTTAGAGCTACCTATATCAGCTTAACTTAATATAATTAGCAGTCTAACTACTGATTGTGTTTAGTTGTTTTTTTTACAAGCTTTTATGCATAGACTGTTTTGATGATGCCAAAAGGGGGAAGCAGGTGTGATGTTGGGATTTCTTCTACCTATCTCAGGGGGAAGCAGGTCAAATGAATGTTACTAATCTGTGTATGTTGCAGCAACTAGAACAAAGATTAAAAGTCTTGCTAGTGGTGACAGACCTGCATGGTCTGGAAGTAAGTGTACTCAAAGCATTTTACTTCTTATCATCCCAACGACTTGTTTTCTTGGAAACAAGTCTGATGAACTTACTGATGTTCTTATTGCGAATGCATGTTTAAGTCTAAGAGCTCTGAGTCTAATTAGTATTTATCCTGGGTACTTAGAAATTCTTTCTTAAAATGTTGTCAATTAGTTGTGAACTGATTTACTTGTAAATGATGCTTAACCTGCAGGAATAGTATGAGACCAATCCATTGAATTCTAAAGAATTCAAAAATTTTTAAAACTTCCAAATATTAAATGATATTATTTGCAGGGGGGACTTCATGGTTTGTCATCATCAAAAGGGGAATTTGTTGAGTTCCTTGCTTGTGTTTTGAATGATGATAAACTACATTGAACTATTATATTGTATGCAAGTTTCTGTTTGCATGTGCAGGTACCAAAGAAACAAGTTCAATGGATGACAAGATGAAGCCCATGAAACCAAGTCTTGAAGTTTGCATGAAGACCAAGCTCATAGAGTCAAATTCTTAAGTCTTAGATGCAATGTAAGTGGTATGAAGGTTTATAGATGCACTATAATGGTTGAGATTATACAGATGAATTAATTATGGATGACAAGGAACTTAAGTTACTTGTCATACCTAATTATAAGTAAACATGGCTGACTGGAACAATTTGGGAACAACGTTGAACCAGTCCTCTCGAGTTTACTTCATACATTCGTATTTTAGGAAAGTTTCTTTCCGATCAAAATTATTTTCAAAAATTATATGGATGCTTGAATTGTTATGCAAGGTAAATATTCTTAAGTATGGCAAGTATGTTATATAATATTGTACTGATTTTATTTGATTTCAGATAAAATCAGTGAGGATATTTTCCTGAAAATATTTCTTACAATATCACATAACATACTAGCCAAAGACTAATCTCAGGAGATCGACCAGCATACAACCAAGACACTTTTGCACGAACAAAAATGGAAGAACACGGATTGCAAAATTTCTCTCTAAGTCTTAACCTAGCATAAACCTCATTACCACATTAAGGTCTTAATATTCTCTCTTTTGTAAGCGTTTAGGCTAATTGTTATTGAGAGACAAAGTGTTGTAATTTGAGCATTCTGTGACTTCAGTTTGCTGGGGAAGTTGATCTGGGATCATCATCATTAGAATCTTCATAGTTGAAGGTTGAGTCGAACTTCCATAGGTGGAAGTTGGGGAATCATATTGTGCATAGTTGCATAATTAATTGAGTGTAATTCTTTTGTTATTCTGAGTTGATCAATAAAAGAATGAGTGAGTGGAGGACGTAGACTTATTAGAAGTCGAACTTCGTTAAATCATGGTGTTTTTTATTTTATTGCAATCGAATAATTTATAACAATCTTACAACAATCAATTCACCCCCCCCCCCCCTCTCTTGAGTGTCACTTGCACTTTCAAATCCTCCAAAACAACCATCAAAAGTATATTAATATCATCAAAACCACTCCAACTTTTCCAAACCAATTTTGGGCATATAATAAATTATGTAGCATGACTGATAAGGCTTATAATGTGTTTAAAAATACAAATGAAAGGGATAAAAGCCCAAATCATAGGATCAAGGGAAAATATATAGAAATGAATAAGAAATTAAATTCTGGAGGCTCAAAAAGAAATGAAGGCCTTTTATCATGCGCAGCATACACAAAACCACAATTAAAGTTACTAGAATCCAATGTCAAACCCAAGATCATAATTGCACCAGGAACTAAGCACACATGAAAGAAATATAATCAAAGAAAATATATGCAAAGGTGGCTCAAATCCTCCTGTTAATACAGTTCAAATCCAAGACCAATGCAAGGTTAAAAGTGTTGACCACTACAAGGAATTCAAGCAATTAATTTCAAGTCATAGCCAACAAATCACACATGTGGATCCATCCACAGTCCAGAGTCATTAAGTTTTCAAAATAAGCAAAAGGGTTACAGAAGTAGTCAATTCCAACAATAAAACTCAACTGGGACGAGAATGATCCAAATATTAAATTCTCTCTAAAATTAAACCTGTGAAAACAGTACAATCTTTTTGGTCACATGTAAACTCCCATTTAATGAATGGTACAAACCATGCAATAGTCCTAAGAAAGCCATAAATCTAATTAATCACACCAAAAAGAAAAAAAAGAAAAAGAAGTGGTCAAAATGATCTAACTAAACCAAATTCAATCTCCAACAAGAGTCCAATAAAGCACTTAATCCAAAATACATCCTGCTCGAAACTAAACATGAAAAGGAAAGAGACCAAACCAAACTCCAAGAAAAAGGTTAAAAGAAAAACTAAACTAACATTTTTTTTTTTTGTATTTTTTTTTCGTTTTCTGATTATTTTGTGCTTTTTTTTTTTCAAAGCAATAAAACTAAAGAAAAAAAATAATTACATAAACACAAACAAAAGAAGTCCTCCCCCCAAACCGAATTTTGACCCTTCCCGAGACAAATAACCATGAAGAACAGAAGGAAGGAGGTGAAGCCAAGCTCTACCGGCCGGAGCCCCAATACCTAGGGTAGTACTGGTCATGGAAGGGCTGGTAAGGATAGGAAGTAGGCTCGGAGCTGGGATCGTAGGCGGGGGGCCAGTTTAGATGGTTCGGGAAGCCTTGGACAGTCCCGGCCTCAACATTGGTCAAATGCTCCCGCCACTGGACTGTGTGAAGTAGATCAACATTGGTACGGAGTCCTCGAAGAGAATAGTCAACCTTGTCAAACCACTGCTGATTGTAGCAGTGCATGTCATCAAAGCGGTTCATCAGAGGTAACATATCAAATGTAAAACAGGAATGGCCTGCATAGCTGTGTCTCAGAGGCTTTGGTTGAGGTGGGGCTAGATGGCGCTGAGGATGAGCTTGGCCGCCTGCTTGCTGAATCAGGTTAACCATCTGAACTGCTCTCTTTTTAGAGTCTGCACTCTCTTGCAATGGGATATTATCAGGTGGAATCCTCTAGAGGTTCTGTCCATCCGGGTGCTCCTGATAAGTATGGCTGATATAAGCATTTGACAAGTAGCACTATGAGTTCTCTCGAACACACCAAACAAATCTCTCTCTATGCCCTCTCTGATAATGTCTTAGAAAGTTTGCAGCTTTGAGGGCAGTGATGTCGAGGTAGGGGTTCTCCTCGATTGGATGCAGCTGGTGAATATCCTCAACATGGCCTAAAGAATAGACAGGCCATGTAATCATTCCTCCGATATAGATGGTGCCAGTGTTTGTGATACCTTCAGTAATCTCAGGGAACCGGCGTACCAAAAAGAACCCGAATTTGTTGTGGAGAGGTTGCCTGGCATATCCTTCTATAACCATCTAAAGAAGTCTAATCTCATCTGGGTACACATGCTCGAGCTCTCCTCTAGAAAACAAGCAGTGAACAACATATTGAAGAAATTATCGAAGGGCCGGGTGTTAAACCTCTGATGCCTTAGCTGTAGTAGAAGTAAAGGTGGAACTACCGTCTGTAATTCCCTCCCACCATGCTACTTCAAAATAGGGTCCCCATTCGTGCTCTGCTGTGGACCATATTGCATTCTCAGTGTTCCATAGAAATTTCTCATTTAACTCATCCACATCCATCTCATAGTACTGCCTGAAGATGGTGAAGCTGATATGGCCCTTCCGTTCAGCTGAGGGGGTCTCCTGAGTGACATGGAAGTGGTAACTGGACAAGAACTCAAGGGTGAGCTCTCTAAAGGCGTGAGAACCTATTGGGTTCCACCATCAGGGCCTGTCGTAGTAGCATTGATCCAGTTGCCCCATCCAATACGATAAGCCATCCTCATGGCTTCATTAGTGATTCCCAATTTATCAAAAGTCTCCTTGTGAAAGAACCTAGTAGACCTGATAGTACGCTTGGAGAGCTTCTCATATTTTTTCGGCCTCTCTTGCCTGTTTGGTGGTGGTTCTCTAAAGGATGCAGGTTGCTTCCCTTTGGAAGCTGGAGATGATGTCCCTGTTTTTTGAGATTTCTTAGGGCTGTGCCAAGTAATTTTCCGATGGACTTCCTCATTATCCTACAAAACATAAGCATGAAAAAGCAAGGATTAGAATTCCATGCAAGCAGGTTTAGAGCATCAAAACTATAAGCATGGCGGAAGTATGGCATAGAAAGTTTTATAATGCAAATAATTAAGGTCCATGATCAACTAAGCAAGCAAAAACATTATAGTCACCAAAAGGCTAAATTACAAACAAAATTGAGCGGAAATTTCGGCATGACCTGTTGTAAAATCAACTAAACCATTAAGAACTACAAATTCTCACGAAAAACAAAACCATGAACATAATCATCAAAAACAATTCCAATAGCATCACACTACTTTTATGCAACAACTAACCATCATCCTTAAGCTTAAAATTCAATCACAACTCCAAGGCAACCACAAAAACAACTCCAATTACAATGTAGCACTAATTATTATTCAAAACAACTCTAAACAACAAATTGACAACATTATTAACTAGTTAAGATTAGTAACAACTTCTAATCAAACTTATAAGCATTAGATATCACAAAATGAAGCTACTAAAAAAATTCATGGAGGAAATTAGAACAAAACTAAGCATAGAATTCAATTCATAGCATTCTTAGCATTATTCTAAGCAATTTAAGCATGAATTTAATTAGTTAAAACACTTCTAAACATCAGCAATCATCAAAATTTTCCAACAAAACCTTACTCATCAAAATAACACAAAACTTCCAATTACTCAAAATTAACAACTCTAAACATGACATTGAAGCATAAAAACAACAACTAAGCATTCATAAGCAACAATAATCAAGTTTAAAATCAATAATTAAATTCGTAATTAAATTACCCAAAAATTAAATTCATGAAAACTTCATAAAACCTAGTAAAACATGAATAAAAAGGAAGTTATACCTCACTAGATAGCAATGGAGCAAAAAACTGCAAGAAAATTGAAGAAGAAAACCCCAAAATCAAGCACAATTGAGTTCGAATTTTCGGACCGTAGGTAGTGCTATTCGGTTGATTTTTTCGAATTTTGACTCCAAGAGATTGTTTAGATGACTGAGAGGAGTGTTGTGTCAAATTTTGGAGTGATCTAGAGTTGTGAGGAGTGGGTTATGGAGATTTAAAGTTTGAGGTTTTTGGGGTTTTAATGGTGGAAGGGAGGATGAAGATTATAGATTGGGAGGAAGAGAGAGATTAAAAAAGATTTAAAAATAAAATGATAAAAGATGTAATAGTAAAAGTAAAAGTAAAAGTAAAAGTAAAAGTAAAAGTAATAGTAATAGTAATAGTAATAGTAATAGTAATAGTAATAGTAATAGTAATAGTAATAGTAATAGTAATAGTAATAGTAATAGTAATAGTAATAGTAATAGTAATAGTAATAGTAATAGTAATAGTAATAGTAATAAGAGGGGGAGGGGGGACAAAATAACGGGTCACACTAAAGAGTAGGCCCCACGTGAGAAAAAGAAAAAAATGACGGGGCGTGACGAAGGGGACCTGCGCCCGAATGGAACACAAGTTTTGTGAGTTGCGCCTGCAGGGGTCTTGTGCAGAGATCTGTGGAGGGCCTGTTCTACAATGCGGGCGAATAGAAGAAGGTCCTTTTTGTACGCTGCGTCCGCATAAGACCCCAAAAAGCTGATTTTGCTGATATTTTTCCTTTTTTTCTTCCTAATTATCATTATTATTATTATTATTATTATTATTATTATTATTATTATTATTATTATTATTATTATTATTATTATTATTATTATTATTATTATTATTAGTGAAGTTAAAGCACAATTAAAGTATTAAACTCTCCTTAATTGCTCCACTTAAGCATGACGGTTATTAAACCCTTAGCTAGGCTTCATAATTCAAACTAAAAGATATACTAAACTATACTAAAACATAAAAATAAACTGAAAACACATAAAAACAACTAAAAACGCGCAAGACGAGATAGAAAGGGATAGGAAGCTCGGGTTGCCTCTTTTAAGGTCACTAGCTTGACCATGGCTGCATTAGTGATCATGGTGCATCAGGATCATCGAGTTGGAGGACTTCCACTAAACCGATGATATCTCCTTCATAATATGGCTTCAATATTTGACCATAGACCTTAATTACTTCATCTTTCTCGCTCTGAACTTCAACATAGCCGAATTTACCAACATTTATCACCGTGAAAGGACCACTCCATCTAGATTTCAACTTTCTAGGGAACAATTGAAGCCTTGAATTGAATAATAGAACTTTATCGCCAACTTGAAATTATCTTTTCATGATTCGTTTATCGTGCCATCTTTTCGTATTCTCCTTATTGATTTTGGCACTGTCATAGGCTTTCAACCGAAATTCATCCAATTCATTCAACTAAAGTAACCGTTTTTCTACAGCAAGCTTTGCATCCGTGTTTAGCTCCTTAATTGCCCAATAAGCTTTGTACTCGAGTTCAACTGGAAGATATCACACTTTTCCATAAACCAATCGATATGGAGAAGTACCAATTGGAGTCTTGGTAGCCGTTCTATATGCCCATAAAGTGACAAGAAGCTTACTACTCCAATCTTTTCTCGATTCGAAACTTCCTCGACCACTGGTTTGTGGATGGTATGTCAATTCTGTTTTGTGGTAATAAACACCATACTTGTCTAGCAGCTTAGCTAACCTCTTCTCATGGAAATGCATTTCCCCATCACGGATGATAGCTCTAGGGACTCCGAACCTAGGAAAAATAACATGCTTGAACAATCTCAAAACAGCGTTAGAATCACAATGGGGGGGGTAGCAATCGCTTCCACCCATTTAGAAACATAATCCACAGCAACTAAAATATAGCGATTACCATTAGAAGAAGGGAAAGGACCCATGTACTCAATACCCCAAACATAGAAAATTTCAACTTCTAAGATACCTGTTTGAGGAATTTCATGCCATTTGGAGATATTACCTATTCTTTGGCACAAATCACAAGAAATAACGAAATCTCGAGCATCCTCAAGTATTGTTGGCCAATAAAAACCCGATTGTAATACTTTGAACATCGTTTTAGTGGGCCCAGGATGTCCTCCATCAGGTGATGAGTGGCAATGATGAGGAATTCCATAGTCTTCCCAATAAGGTACACAGCTGTAATATAAACCATCTGCACACTCATGAAATAAGTTAGGGACCATAAAATTCTTAGTCAAATTCCTGGATAAAATCCTGCATGACCTTAATTGCATGCCGATAAAATCCGGGATTATTTCCATAATTCCAAGGAAAATATATTCTTGCAATATTACATAACATACTAGCCAAAGGCTTATTTAAGGACATTGGCCAGTTGACATCAAAAAAGGCAACTTTTGCACGAACAAAAACAGAAAATCACGATTTGCAAAAGCGCTCTCTAAGTCTCAATCTTGCATAAACCTCATAACCACATTAAGGTTTTAATTTTCTCTCTTTTGTAAGCATTTAGGCTAATTGTTATTAAGAGGCAAAGTATTTTAATTTGAGCATTCTGAGAGTTAAGTTTGCTGGGGAAGTTAATTTGGGATCATCTTCATTGGAACCTTCATAGTTGAGGGTTGAGTCGAACTTCCATAGGTGGAAGTTGGGGAATCATATTGTGCATAGATGCATAATTGATTGAGTGTAATTCTTATGTTATTCTGAATTGATTAATAAAAGAGCGAGTGAGTGGAGGACGTAGACTTATTAGAAGTCCAACCTCGTTAAATCTTGGTGTTGTTTATTTTAATGCTTTATTATTTCCGCTTCTTGAGAACTGGTTCTAAACTGTTCTTGTAATTAATCGAAAAATTTATAACAACTTTACAACAGTTAATTCACCCCCCTCTTAGGTGTCACTTTCACTTTCAATTGGTATCAGAGCCTAACTTCTTAAAAGGGTAACACCTAGAGAAGGAAGAAAAAATGTATACTCAAGAGATGATGAATGGAAACTCTGGATCAAGGCTGCCCAAGTTTAATGGAACAAACTATCCCTGGTGGAAGAACTGCATGCAATACTTTGTCATAGGCACTAACTATGAGTGCTAGATGATAATCAAAAATGGTCCTAAGAAGGTGGCGAACAACGCTGATGGAACAAAGAAGAAGGAGAGTGAATACAGTAGCACAGATCTTAAGACACTTGAGAAGAACGCAAAGGCTATGTCACTTCTTCAACAAGGTATTACTGATAATGAGGTAAGCCGTATTTTAGCATCTTCTACTGAAAATGAAATATGAGAAACTCTGGAGTTAGCTTATGAAGGCACTAGTGAAGCAGGAGATCTAAGGTAGATATGCTTATGTCTAAATATGATGCTTTTGATATGAATCAAGATGAAAATATAAAAGATATGTGTACTCGTTTTATGTCAATTATTAATGAACTAAAATCTCTTGGCAAAAGTTTCACTAGTGAAGATTTGGTTAGGAAAGTTTTGAGAAGTTTGACAGGTAAATGGCTGCCTAAGGTAACTACAATCCAAGAAGCCATGGATCTAACCACTCTGACTGTAGAACAACTTATTAAGTCGTTAATGACTCATGAGATGTTGCTAAGCACAAAGGAGGAAGGAACAACCAAAAGTCGAGGGCTGGCCTTGAAGGGAGAAGAAAATGAAGAAGATCTGGATGAAATAGGCCTCATGGCAAGAAGGTCCGAGAAAAGCCTCAGATCTCAATATAAAGGAAAATCCTAGAAGAACAAAGGCAACATGAAGAAGACCAGTACCAGCACTGGTTGCTTCAAATGTGGTGAAACTGGACATATGATCAAGGATTGTCCAGAATGGAAAACTATCAAGGGAGGACAAATGGAGAAAAAGATGACAATGAGAGCCACGCTTGCTGCTTGGGGAGATTTTGACTCAGGTGGTGAAAGTGAGGAGGAAGAAGCCCTAGTTTGTGTGACTGCAATGTTGGGAGAAGTAGACCAGAGGCAGACCAGTTCACGAAAGAAGGGACACATGTGTCTCATGGCTGGAAGCAGCTCTTCTGATAAAGAACATGTAACTATTTCTGATATGCAAGAACAAATGAGATATTGTGATAGGGATGAATTACTTAATTTTATGGATGCTGCTATAGAACAAAATGTTAAAGGCAATGCTGCTTATAAGGCTAACAAAAAGAAACTAAGAGAAGTAACTCGAAATCTAGATCTTAGTGAATGTCGTTCTACTGAGCTTGAACTTATTTGTACAGAATTGAAAGAAAAAATTTCAGAGTTTGAAATAAGTCTGAATTAGAAGAACATAGAACATGAGATGCTAAAACCTCAATCAGTTTTTTCAAAAGCAGATTTTTAACAAAATAATGAAAGATTTTAGTAAGCTTAAGGAGGCAGAAGTTGAAGATATAAGTTTCGAAGTACTTAAACAGAAATCACTTTCTCTAGAACCATCTAACTGAATTCTAGCATATAATTATATGGTTGATGATGTGGAAGAATTGTTCAAAGAGCATGTGAATCTAAAAACTTCTCTTGCTAGCACAAGTAGTTCTAGTATTAATGTCGATAACTTATGTTTGGAATATGAAGGGAAGATTTGTGATTTACAAGCTGAAATATCTGAGTTAAAGTTGTTTCAGACAATCAAGGTGTTGATATTGAATTCTTACACTTAGAATATGAAACTAAAATATGTGATCTTTAAGCTAAAATATCTTAACTAAGGAAAGGCAAGAATACTCGGACCACTTCTCAACCAGATCCTGAATTGATTTCAAAACTTAAGGATGAGCTTCATAGGGCAAAGTTGGATCTTGCCATTGCTGCTGAATATAATGATGCTCAGCTTAAGAAACTTGAAATCAAGGAATAGGATTTGAGTGATTGCCTAAGATAGATGAACAGGTTGCTTGATGCTCGAAATACTCTAAGCATCCTGGCCTTACAACCTTGTAACTCTATGAGGTTGGGATTAGGGTATTCTGCAAGTAGTTCCCAACAGCCCCAAAAGTTGGGGAGATATGAGACTTGGATTTCTAAATTCAAGAGAGGTAAGTATATGTTTGCAAAAGACATGCATGTATGCACCTACTGTGGTAAGGATGGACATGTTATTGAAACTTGCTGGACTAAGCAAAAACATAATAAGAAAAATCAATCTCATGTTCAAAGAACTCATAATCATCAAAGTCACACACATAATTTTTCTAAAAATGGAAAACATGATAAAACAAGAAAGACAAATGTAAAACAAAATTGGGTTAGAAAGGACAGTATCAAACCAGTTCCCATTGACAAGGAACCCAAGAAAATCTGGGTTCCTAAAACTAAACCTTGATTTGTTTGTGCAGGTTAGAGTGAATGGAAAGCCATTCTGGTGTTTGGACAGTGGTTGCTCAAGACACATGTCTGGAGATAAAAGTCAATTTCTTTCACTCGTAGCCTATGAATGAGGAATTGTCACCTTTGGAGATAATAGTTAAGGTTTCATCAAAGGTACATGTAAGGTTGGTAAGACGCTTTCTCAAGGATAATGTATAATTTGTTGAAGGTTTGAAACATAACCTAAATATCTCAACTATGTGACAAAGGAAACCATGTTGAATTTGAAACAAATCTATGTCACATAGTTAACTCTGAAACAAGGGAACTGGTCTGTAAGTGGTTCCGACACAATAACGTTTACATAACATTTTTGAGTCAGATTCCTAAGACCAGTGCCACTTGTCTCAATGTTATGGAGGATAATCATTGGCTGTGGCACAAGAGACTTGAACATGTAAGTTTTTCCTTGCTGAATAAACTATGATCTCAGGACGGTGTTACAGCTTTACCTAAAATTAAGTTTGTTGCTGAACATATTCGTCATGAATGTGCAAAATG
The DNA here is from genome assembly GCA_016808085.1 of Suaeda aralocaspica. NCBI lineage: Eukaryota > Viridiplantae > Streptophyta > Magnoliopsida > Caryophyllales > Amaranthaceae > Suaeda > Suaeda aralocaspica. The sequence continues at coordinate 1,320,733 of PYUH01000271.1, forward strand.
TAAGAATGTCAAGTCCTCTTTTCAGCCAAAGAAGTTTGTAAGCACTACTAGACCATTTGATATTGTGCACATGGATTTGTGTGGACCCGTGCGTGTACAAGGTCGAAATGGTCATAGCTATGTCTTTGTGTTAGTTGATGATTACTCTCGTTATACTTGGATAGTATTTCTAATGTTTAGAAATGAAACCTTCGAAGAATTTGAAATCTTGATAAAAACAAGTCCAAAACAAGATTAATCATCAACTGGTCTCTATCCGGTCTGATAATGGTTCTGAATTTGACAATGTCAGCTTCATTACCTACTGTAATGATCATAGTGTATCTCACAATTTCTCAGCTCCCAGTCCACAACAAAATGGAGTGGTTGAAAGGAAACACCACACTCTAGAAGAAATGGCAAGAACAATGCTTCTAGAGAGTGATCTACCTCGAAACTTCTAGACTGAAGCTGTGAGTACTACTTGCTATATTTTAAATAGGGTAATGCTGAGACCTTTACTAAAGAAAACACCTTATGAGCTTCTTAAGGGAAGAAAACCAAACATTGCACATTTACGCGTTTTTGGGTGAAAATGCTTTGTACACAATAATGGTAAATCAAGTTTGGACAAATTTGATCAATGAAGTGATGAGGCTATTTTCATTGGATACTCTTCACACAGCAAGGCATACAAAGTCTTCAACAAAAGAACCTTGTGCGTTGAAGAGAGTATCTATGTTCTGTTTGATGAAACTAAAATGTTTAGCAAACATGTCGAGGTTGATGATGATGAATTCAAAATTAGCATGCTAAACTTTACAGGAGCTAATGAAGTAGAAGGTGCTGAACCAGTTTCACCACACAACTCTCCTAGAGAGCAAGAGTCTGGTCAAGCACAAACTCAAGGAGCTCATGAAGTAAGAGGAGGAAATAGTGACTTAGAAGTTCAACCACATGAATACAATGCAGCTGAGACCACTATGGAACTAGGTTCACCTGTTCAAAATAACAATGAAACAGGGGGAACCAGTACAGGAACTAGTTCAACATTAGAAGGCACCAATGCAAATCTTATTATGAACAAATCCTTCAAGTATAAGTCTGCTCATCCCTCTGATCTTATCATTAGTGATATTAAATAAGGGGTGCAAACAAGTAATTCTACTCTACATAACGCTTGTGCTTTTCATTCTATTCTTTCAAATGTTGAACCAACTGATTATAAGAATGCTTTAATAGATCTAGATTGGGTTTTGGCCATGCAAGATGAACTCAATCAGTGTGAGAGAAATCATGTACGTTATAGGAACTAAATGGGTGTTCAGAAACAAACTGGATGATGCAGGTATTATAGTTAGGAACAAAGCCAGACTAGTGGTCCAAGGATTGAATCAACAGGAAGGAATTGATTATGATGAAACCTTTACTTCAGTTGCCAGACTTGAGGCAATCAGGATTTTAATTACTTTTGCAGCTCATATGAACTTCAAAACTCTTTCAAATGGATGTTAAGACAACCTTTCTTAATGGTTATTTGAAAGAAGATGTATATGTGGAACAACCCCCTGGATTTGAGGATAGTGACTTGCCAAACAATGTTTTTAAACTGGACAAAGCTCTTTATGGTCTCAAACAAGCTCCCTGGGCTTGGTATGAGAGGTTGTCTAGTTTTCTTTTAGAAAATGGATATAAGAGGCATTCAGTTGACAAGACACTATTCTTGAAGGAAAGGGGAACTAATCTGCTAGTGGTCCAGATATATGTAGATGATATTTTGTTTGGAGCTACTAATCCTGATTTATGTAATGAGTTTGCAGATTTGATGAAAAGTGAATTTGAAATGAGTAAGATAGGAGAACTTGGATTCTTTATAGGACTTCAAATCAAGCAAACCAAGGATGGAATTATGATTCATCAGTAGAAGTACCTTAGGGAGTTGATGAAATGATATGGCATGCAAGACAGCAAATCCTATGAAACACCCATTCCAACTTCTACTAAATTGAGCCTTAATGAGAAGGGAAAGGGTGTTGAGGGTAAGCTGTATAGAGGTATGATTGGCTCATTGCTCTACTTAAAAGCGAGTAGGCCAGATATAGTGTTTTCAGTAGGGTTGTGTGCAAGAATTCAAAGCAACCCTACAGAATCTCACTTAAAGGCTGTTAAGAGAATTTTAAGGTATCTCAATGGTACTGATGATCTGTGTCTGTGGTATCCAAAAGATAGTAGTATGAATCTTATAGGATACACAAATGCTGACGTTGCTGGTTTTATTGTGGACAGGAAGAGTACTTCTGGAATGGCTCACTTCTTAGGTTCCTGTCTTATCTCATAGGGATCAAAGAAACAAAATTTTGTGGCCTTATCCGCAACAAAGTTTGAGTATATTGTAGCAGCTTTATGCTGTGCTCAGCTCTTATGGATAAAGTCACAACTAAAGGATTTTGGGATCTGTTTCAGAAGTATTCCCATCTTATGTGATGACACAAGTGCAATCAATATATCGAAAAATCCTGCCCAACATTCTAAAACCAAGCATATTGAGATTAGGCATCATTTTCTAAGGGACAATGTTGAAAAAGGTAATGTAGAATTGGAGTTTTGCAGGTCAGAAGATCAACTAGTTGGCATATTTACAACACCTTTGAGCAGAGAAATGTTCATCAAGCTTTGTACCTTGTTGGGTACGAATAAAATTAGACAATGAGCTCTTAAGTCTTGACTTGTCACTTTTGCTAGTCATGATGTCAATATGTACATATTTTTGTTTTTCTTTTTGCTTTTTAGGTCTCACAAAGTTCTTATGCGATGCTGAGCTGATTAATTTAGTACTCAAGTGCCTTAGCATAATCTTGTAAAAGGTAAGTTGGGACAGACCAGTTGCAAACCATTAGGGAACCAGATCCATGAGGCGGTTATTTTTAGTCAGTCAGTTTATTTTCAAAAATTCAAATTTTTGGAAATAAATATATTGACGGTTGTATTTATGGCAACTGCGTTTTTGGTTGAACGGACAAATATCTTTCAAATATTTTGAAGATAACAGTTTTGATTTAAATCTCCTACAAATATATGCTTCTGATCATACTTTCCTTCTTCATTTTATTTTCTTATTTTCTTTATCTTCTATATATTCTCTCGACTATTTTTTTTCCTCACACAAAAACCTAATTCATCTAAATTCTTTTTCTTAATTTCTCTCACATTGTTCAAAGTGTTTCTTTTTGTGCTCAAAACAGAGGAAATATTCAGTCTCATCATGTCAAAAAGAAGAAGCACACGATTGGTTAAGAAAGAAGTTAGTGAATCTCCTGAAATTGAAACGAAGAAAACAAAGAAGATGGTTGACAAGGTCATTAAGTCTGTGATAGAAGATGTAATGGAAGAGGAAGATGTGAACGAAGAGGAAGAAGTGCCATTGATTAGAAAGAATACCAAGGCTGCAACTTAAAAGCCCTTACTATAAGACCTTCCACACCGAAATCCACCACAAAAACAACCACTAAGGCGGTTACACCAAAATTAACAGCCAAAACCACCAAATCTTCCACACCTACTTCCACAAAACCAGCCACTGCTAAAAAGCCACCCACACCAAAATCCAAAGAATTAACTCTTGTACCAATAGAAGCGTCAAAATCCAAAGAACTAGAGATTGTTGAAGAATCTGAACATGAGAAGGAATCTAAATCCGAATCCAAGTCGGATGAGGAAGAAGTTGAGGTGGAAGAAGTTGAATCAGAAGAAAGGGAAATTGAACAAATGGAGAATGTTGTTACTGAAGAAGTGAAGGAAAAGAAAGTCAACACTAAGAAACCGTCTTTAAAAACGGTTAAGAAAGTGGAGAAGAAGGCTACCAAACCACCAACTACAAAATATAAATCACCCACACCTTAAACCACTCCCAAACCAGTTGAAAAATCAAAGAGCAAGGAAGTTATTGAAGAAGAAGAGGAAGTTGAGTTAAAAACTGAGAAAGATAACACAAAGAAAATAGCAAGCAAGGAAGATCACCCACACCTAAAACCACTCCCAAACCAGTTGAAAAATCAAAGAGCAAGGAAGTTACTGAAGAAGAAGAGGAAGTTGAGTTAAAAACTGAGAAAGAGAACACAAAGAAAAATAGCAAGCAAGGAAGTTCACCCACACCTAAAACCACTCCCAAACCAGTTGAAAAATCAAAGAGCAAGGAAGTTACTGAAGAAGAAGAGGAAGTTGAGTTAAAAACTGAGAAAGAGAACACAAAGAAAAATAGCAAGCAAGGAAGTTCACCCACACCTAAAACCACTCCCAAACCAGTTGAAAAATCAAAGAGCAAGGAAGTTACTGAAGAAGAAGAGGAAGTTGAGTTAAAAACTGAGAAAGAGAACACAAAGAAAAATAGCAAGCAAGGAAGTTCACCCACACCTAAAACCACTCCCAAACCAGTTGAAAAATCAAAGAGCAAGGAAGTTACTGAAGAAGAAGAGGAAGTTGAGTTAAAAACTGAGAAAGAGAACACAAAGAAAAATAGCAAGCAAGGAAGTTCACCCACACCTAAAACCACTCCCAAACCAGTTGAAAAATCAAAGAGCAAGGAAGTTACTGAAGAAGAAGAGGAAGTTGAGTTAAAAACTGAGAAAGAGAACACAAAGAAAAATAGCAAGCAAGGAAGTTCACCCACACCTTAAACCACTCCCAAACCAGTTGAAAAATCAAAGAGCAAGGAAGTTATTGAAGAAGAAGAGGAAGTTGAGTTAAAAACTGAGAAAGATAACACAAAGAAAATAGCAAGCAAGGAAGTTCGCCCACACCTAAAACCACTCCCAAACCAGTTGAAAAATCAAAGAGCAAGGAAGTTACTGAAGAAGAAGAGGAAGTTGAGTTAAAAACTGAGAAAGAGAACACAAAGAAAATAGCAAGCAAGGGTACTCGTGTGAAAACGATTGCTAGAAAGGGTACAGAAGCGTCCAAGGGGAAGGCTATCATGAAGGAAGCACAACTAGACCAAACCACTACATGGGAAAAGAGAAAGCAATCTGATGTTGCGATCTCTTCAAGCATGAAATCTAAGAAAAGTAAGTCTACCACTCCTAAACCTCTATATAATCTGAAAGATAGACAAATTCTGGTAGGATTTTCTATTGCAAAAAGTTGGATTGCACAAAAATTCTTGATTGAGGTTAAGGAGGCCTTAGATTTTCAGAAATGGTATGTGTTGTTTGCAAACGATTTAGATGTGTTCATGCCCCTAGTTGAAGAATTTTACTCCCACCTGCATACTAAAGATGATGGATCCTATTTCTCCTTTGTTAAAGAAACTCCCAAAAAATTTTCTGAAAAGAAATTGGCTGAGATTCTCAAAGTTCCTACAAAGGGACTTGATGCTTACTCCAAAGAATATTGGCCTTCTGTAAAGAGAGTCACAGTAGAACAGATCCAGACCAGACTCTTTACAGGTCCACCTGACAACAAGCAGGGGTACACCATTAGCCAATTAAAGGAACCAATCATGAGGGTATTCCACATTATAGCCTTTAAGATTGTGTGTCATAGAGCACAAGGTCGTATGAGTGTACGATTGATGGATAGTGCTCTCTTTTACTGCCTCATTGAACACATTCCTGTCAACCTCCCTGTTATGATGTTAGGATATATGATCTGCTGTGTGGAGAAAGCTAATTATGCTCTGCCATATGGAGGATGGCTGACCTTAGTGTTTGGGCACTGGAAGATACAAATGGTGGGAGATTATGGCACCATGTCACATCTCACAAATCAAATTATAGGTTAGAAAGGCATGACATATGCAGAAGGTATTCTAAAAATGAAGGATGAGGGGAAAAGTGATGTTGGTCTTACTGGGACCATTACAGAAACCGTTCAGGCAACCTATTACTTGGTTAAGCAGCTAAGTGATCAGAATCAACTAATGCAAAATGTGGTAAATGAGGTCACTACACTGTGTGCTGCACTTCAGGAATCCTACAGGCGAATTGAGGTTCGTCTTGACAAAGCAAGAATACTTGGTGGAGAGGATTCTGAAGAAAAGGACGATACATCAGAAGCTTCAGGTGATGCTGATGATGAGGATGCTGAACTTGGATCTGATCAGGAGATGAGGAAGAGGCTGATGAGGAGAATGCTGCCAGTGCTTCAAAAGAAGAAGAATATGATGAGACTAAACAAAACTCTAGAGCTGATTGATCTCTTTGCTTTCCTCTTATTTTATCCTATTGCTGCTAAGCCCCTCCTTTATTGAACTTCTTATTCTGGTTTCCCATCTTTCCTTTTAAAAACATTCTGTAATTTGGTTTGCTACTGGTTTGTAATAACTTTCAGGACAAGTAGGTTTGGCACTTTCGCAGGAATAATTGGTAGAATCAGCATCCATAGAATGCTGTTTGAAATACCTATTTAGCTATGAATTTATATGATTAGTAGTTTGCCTACAAATTGTGTTTAGTTATTGTTTTCACTACTTTTATGCTTTGACTGTTTTGATGATGCCAAAAGGGGGAAGTAGCGTGAAGTTCTGATCTGTTTTACCCAAATCAGGGGGAAGCAGGTTAAAAGAATATTAATAACCTGTGTGTGTTGCAGCAACTAGAAGCAAGATTGATAAACTTGCTAGTGATGACAGACTTATAAGGTCTGGAAGGAAATGTATTCAAAGCATTTTATTTCTTATCATCCCAACGACTTGTTTACAAGTCTGATGAACTTAATGATGTTCTTATTGCGAATACATGTTTAAGTCTAAGAGCTTTGTGTCTAATTAGTATTTGCCCTGGGTACTTAGCAAACTCTTTCTTAAACTGTTGTCAGTTAGTTGTGAACTGGTTTACTTGTAAAATGATGCTTAATCTGTTGTAACAGTATGAGACCAGTTCATTGAATTCTAAAGAATTCAAAATTTTAGAAAAGTTCCAAATGTTAAATGATACTATTTGCAGGGGGGACTTCAAAGTTTGCCATCATCGAAAAGGGGGAATTTGTTGAGTTCTTAGCTTTTGTTTTGAATGATGACAAACCACATTGAACTATAATATTGTATGCAAGTTTCTGTTTGCATGTGTAGGTACTAAAGAAACAAGTTCAATGATGACAAGATAAAGTTGGATAAGCCAAGTCTTGAAGGTTGCATGAAGATCACGCTCATAGAGTCTAACTCTTAGGTCTTAGATGCAATGTAAGTGGTATAAAGGTTTATATATGTAATATAAAGATTAAGATTAAAGACTTGCACTAATTATGAATGACAAGGAACTTAAGTTACTTGGCATACATAATTATAAGTAAACTTGGCTGACTGGAACAATCTAGGAACAGTGTTGAACCAGTCCCCTAGAGTTTACTACACACATTCGTATTTTAAGAAAGTTTCTTTCCGCGCAAAATTGTTTTTCAAAAAAATAACACGGATGCTTGGATTGGTATGCAAGGCAAATATCCTTAAGTATGGCAAGTATGTTATATAATGTTGTGCTGATTTTAATTGATTTCAAATAAAATCAGTGAGAATATTTTCCCGGAATTATTTCTATAATTCTAAGGAAAATATTCTCTTGCAATATTACATAACATACTAGCCAAAGGCTTATTTAAGAACATTGGCCAGAAAACATCCAAAAAGACAACTTCTGCACGAACAAAAATAGAAAAATCACGATTTGCAAAAGGGCTCTCTAAGTCTCTATCTCGCATAAACCTCATAACCACACTAAGGTTTTAATTTTCTCTCTTTTGTAAGCATTTAGGCTAATTGTTATTGAGAGACAAAGGAGGTAATTTGAGAATTCTAAGAGTTCAGTTTGTTGGGGAAGTTGATCTGGGATCATCTTCATTGGAACCTTCATAGTTGAGGGTTGAGTCGAACTTCCATAGGTGGAAGTTGGGGAATCATATTGTGCATAGGTGCATAATTGATTGAGTGTAATTCTTTTATTATTCTGAGTTGATTAATAAAAAAGTGAGTGAGGGAGGACGTAGACTTATTAGAAGTTGAACCTCGTTAAATCTTGTTGTTGTTTATTTTATTGCTTTGTTATTTCCGATGCTTGAGAACTGGTTCTAAACTGTTCTTAGAATTAATCGAAAAATTCACAACAACTTTACAACACTGAA
>PYUH01000271.1:1331550-1416797 GCA_016808085.1 Suaeda aralocaspica
CCCTCCCCCCCCCCCCCCCCCTCTTTTCTCTCTTTCTCTCTCTAAACTTTTGGAATCCTAAGTCACCAAGTTGTAAAATAAAACTAAAAATTGGGGTTTTAAGGGGTATTTATATGCCCCAAAGTAGGATTTGGTGTATTTCCACAAATATCCTTAATGTTTGAAATTACTTTTATGCCCTTGTTTTAAAATAATTTGGGAAACTCTAAAATTCCTATTTATAGAAACTTTTCAAAATATTTAGTGAAACATAAAATATTATTTATAAACACAAAATAATTATTTTAATTTTAATTTATTTAAATTTCCTTTGTTCAATATTCTTATTGAATATAATTTCTCACAAAAATATTAAAACATACGTATAAAATACGAAAATAATTCCTTAAAATACGTGAAAATATGGGGTATTATAGTCTACCCCCCTTAAAAGAAGTTTCGTCCCGAAACTTCATGTAAATTATCGTATGGAATTTGAATAGAGACTACGTTTACTTCAAGCTTTTTCATTATATTACTATGTTTTTGTAAACTTTAGACATTTACTTAACTTTTGCTTTACAACTTTTTAGTAGACACAAATAAACCTTTACTTAAAAGTCGTAATATCTCGCAAGAACTTGCCAAATTTGAGGGTAAAACGCGCGAAATTAGATCACACTCTACCCCCTTAAGAATCAAGTTACGTTCCCGTAACTCTACTTACTAACCTGAAATAGCTCTGGATACTTTTCTCTCATCATATCTTCGGCCTCCCAAGTAGCTTCTTCGGTGTTTTGGTTATACCATAGCACCTTCACTATTTTGACACTTTTCCTACGAGTATTCGGGACCTTACTGTCCAGGATCTTAATTGGCCTTTCTTCATAGGTCAAACTCCAGTCTAACTCTATTGTTTCAGGCTCTAGCACATGTGATTCATCCGAAACATATTTTCTTAGTTGAGACACATGAAAGACATTATGAACCTTACTCAACTCCATTGGTAAAGCCAGTTTATAGGCAACCTTTCAAACTCTTTGCAAGATCTCATTGGGTCCTATATATTTCGGGCTTAATTACCCTTTCTTCCCGAACCTCATTACTCCTTTCATCGGTGATACTTTAAGTAACACCTTATCGCAACCTTCAAACACAACTTCCTGGCGTTTTTGGTCCACATAAGACTTTTGTCTATCTTGTGCTGCTTGAATCTTTGCTTGTATTACTCTTATCTTATATGTGGATTCTTCAATCCATTGAGGTCTAGAATCACTGTCTCACTTATGTCACTTCAATATAATGGACTTCTGCAATTCCTTCCATACAAAGCCTCAAAAGGTGCCATGCCTATACTTGCATGGTAGCTATTGTTGTATGAAAACTCAATGACATCTAAGTGATCCTCCCAATTCCCTCGAAAATCCATTACACAAGCTCTTAGCATATCCTCCAAAGTTTATATGGTTCTCTATGTTTTTCCATCGGTTCCTGGATGGAAAGTTGTACTCATTTTCAACGTTGTACCCGGACACTTTTCCAGAATTTCGAAAAAAACCTAGAATCCCTATCTGACACGATATCCTTTGGAACTCCATGTAGCCTCACAACATGCTTTATGTAAGCCTTTGCAAGTTGTTCCACCCTCCAAGTCTCCTTCATTGGTATAAACACCGCTAACTTAATAAGCCTATCCACCACAACCCATATGGTATCATTTTGATTCCTCAACTTTGTCAAGCAAGTTACAAAGTCCATTGATATGCAATCCCATTTCCATCCTGTATTTCAAGTGGTTGGACTTCTCCTTGTGATCTGTTATGCTCAAATTTCACTTTTTGACAAGTAAGACACTTGCTCACAAATTCAGTCGCTTCCCTTTTCATCCTAGGCCACCAATACACCTTCTTCAAATCCTTATACAGCTTATCGCCTCCGGGATGCACTAAATACGGGGTATTATGACCTTCCTCCATGATTCTCCGTTTTCAGATCCTCACATTTCTGTGGTACCTTCCCTTATTCCTTAAGCTCCCATCCTCATGGATCTTGATGTCCATAGCCAATCCTGCTTTTCATTTTTCCTTTATTTTGTCAATTTTCACATCTCCCTCCTGGTTCTTCTTAATTTCCTCAAATACTGTTGGTTGGATACTAAGATTACAAAGTATTCTTTCCATGTCTCCCTCCTTCACTATCTCCAAGTTTATCCTTTATATAACCCTACATAGTCCGTTAGCAACCACTAAAGTATTCACGCTATGCTTCTTTTTACGGCTTAAGCATCCATTACCACATTGGCCTTCCCTTCATGGTTTTAGATATCTAAATCATAATCCTTGATCAACTCAAGCCATCTCCTCTGTCTCATGTTTAAATCTTTTTGAGTGAAAAAGTACTTCAAATTTTTGTGGTCCATGTATATCCTACACTTTACTCCATACAAGTAATGCCTCCATATCTTTTAAGCAAACACGATCACAGCTAGCTCAAGATCGTAAGTAGGGTAGTTTGCCTCATATGGCTTCAACTGTCTTGAAGCATAGGGCAATCACCTTTCTATTTTGCATTAATACACATCCCAATCCATTCTTAGAAGCATCACTGTACACATCATAAGAATCACTTCCATCTAGCAAAGTTAGAAACGGAGCTGTAGTCAAAGGCTCCTTTAAGGTCTGAAATGCCTCCTCACACTTATCACTCCACACAAACTTACAATCTTTCTTCATAAACGACGTCATTCGTTTAGCAATTCTCGAAAAGTCCTTCACAAACCTCCTATAATACCCTGCCAACCCTAAGAAACTCCATACATCCGTTACATTCTTAAGTGTAGGGCATTCCTTTACTACTTCGATCGCGGTTGGATCTACTTCGACTCCCTCTTTTGGCACGAAATTTCCCAAGAATGCTACTTTCTCCAACCAGAACTCACATTTCGAGAACTTAGCATACAATTTATTCTCCCTTAATGTCATCAAAATTGTCCTCAAATGTTCCACATGCTCCTCTTTACTCTTTATAGTACACCAAAATGTCATCTATGAAAACAACCACAAATTTATCCAAGAATCGTTGGAAAATCCTATTCATTAAGTCCATGAAAATCGCTGGCGCATTGGTTAACCCAAAAAGCATAATAGTGAACTCTTAGTGCCCATACCTTGTACGAAAAGTCGTTTTTTGTATGTCCTCATTAACAATTCTCAACTAATGGTATCCCGACCTCAAATCAATCTTTGAAAAGACAATAGCTCTTTTTAATTGATTAAACAAGTCATCGATCCTCGGTAAAGGATACTTATTCTTGAACGTCACCTTATTCAACTCTCTATAGTCAATACACAACCTCAAACTCCCATCTTTCTTCTTTACAAATAGCACTGGTGCTCCCCAAGGTGAAGCACTAGGCCTAATGTAACCCTTCTCCAGCAACTCCTATAACTGCTCTTTCAACTCACTCATTTCCACAGGTGCCATCCTATAGGGTCCTTTGGAATTAGGTGCTGTTTCTGGAACTAAGTCTATGGTAAAAACGATCTCTCGCTTCGGAGGCATCCTCGGAATCTCTTCCGATAACACATCCAAAAGGTCCCTCACTACCTCAATATCCTCGGGCCTAGCAGTCTCAACATGATCTACATCTCTCACACTACAAAGGTAAATCGGAAAACCTCTCCTCACCAACCTAGCAAACCTCATCACTGACACTATTTTGTTGTGTTTTTGCCTTCCTGCCCTCCACTAGCTCACTTTCTTACCCTTATTGATTAAGAAGATTTTCTGCGGCACACATAAAATCTTAGCCTTATGCTCACTCAACCAATCCATCCCCAGAATCACTTCTAAGTCACCCAAATCAAACTTGATTAGGTTAGCCTTAAACTCCATTCCCTCATTTTCAATATGAATATCCAGAAAACTCCTTGAACACTGTACCTCTTGTGTTGATGGTAACTCTATTGACATATCTATTGCATTTACTTTTTCCAACACAGGCATTAACTTTTCAAAAATCTTAGTGGATACAAAAGAATATGTTACACATTAATCAAACAAAAATTTAACAAGAAAAGAGTGAATAGAAAAAGTACCGGTAAAGAAGGGCTCACGTGTTGGATTTTGTAGAGTAGGGCACTCATTGTAGTGTAGGGCACTCATTGTAGAGTAGGGAACTCATATATGTTTTCATTATGGGAAAAATAGTGCATTCTTCTTTAATTGGGATTGTCAAGTTTAGTGCATTCTTGAGCTAAATAGCTGTTGAAATGTCTTGAGCATGGTTAAAACATCATGCATGTTTCGTATATATTACTTGTAGGTACCCATGAGCATCTTTACTAGCATTAGCTTCACTTCGAGCTATCACACAACATTGACAAACAAAACATATGATTCAGCAGAAACTGATGACAATAACCATTTCAAATCTTCAAAAACTTACATAAAGAGTGTTGAGGATCAAAGTACTTAAAAAGGGAAAACTAAGTAATAAAATCCATCATTCACCAAATACATTCCTTCACCAAAAGGGGACAGACTGTAATTTCAATACAAGCAATAGGATGGTAATATTAAGTACATCCTAGGGCTAAACTAATGCTAAGGAAATCTGCTTGTTGATGCTTGACTTGAGTTGAATAATTCAGATGATGGTGGAGTAAGAATTCTTGGTCCAGAGCCACATGGTTCCTATATTTCAGCAATAACAAACAAATGGTTAGATCATGGTGAATACATGACTTGTGTAGTATATGTGAATCAGAGAATTAGTTAAAAGACAACACTTACATTTTCCATTGCAGTACCCTGGCAATCAAAGTACACACCAAGTCCAACTGGTGGGATGCTTCTCCCTCTTGATCTTCCTCTTCCTCTTGATCTTCCCCCACCCCTAGCTCCCCCTCTGCCTCCCCTGCCTCTTGCAGTGGTTGTAATAACCCTCCCACCTCTGCCTATCCTCTATGGGGCCACAGTTGCTTGATGGTGTGATTGTGTCTTTGTGTGAGAAGTATGGTGTGACTAAGACACTGTGGTAGCTGATAACCTAGGCCTCCCTCTAGGTCTTTTTGGTTGTGGCTCAGAAGGGGAGGGTGCTGTTTGTTGGATGTTTTTGTTGGGGCAACTCCTTTTATTATGCCCTTTTCTGTGGCATATGCTACAAGTCATTTCCACCCCATGCTTGGTCAATCTTCCTGCCTTTTTAGGATTTTCATAGGGGTCTTTGATCCTATTTTTTCTAGGCCTTCCAGGACCCACCTTGATTGGTGGTGGAACAATTGGCAATTGAACAACAGGCCAATGTCTATGACCCTCTAATGGTGGAATGCTTTGTGAGTAGGCTTGAGCATAAACTGCCTTAGTGTAGCATGGATCCACATAGTCTTCTGCATTTTGATGACAAAAGTATATGGCAGCTATAGAGTGACAGCAAGGGATACCAGTCATGTCCCATGCTCTACAAGTGCATGATCTCCCCTCTAAGTCTACAGTTAAAGTGTCTAGGTGATAATGGACATGAAACACAGTTGCAGATGATGGTAAAACAAAACAGTGCTTTGCTTCATCCTTATTTTTTCTAACTTCTCTTGAATCCTAGGACAAATCTCTCCTTTCCATTTCTGCATTTCCCCTTGTTTAACCACAATTCTTTGCATTAATTGAACTCTAATGTCCTCAAGCATATCAATCAAATGCTTACTCCTAGCACTCACTATATACCCATTGAAGGTTTCAGCTATGTTGCTAGTAACAACATCAGCTTTGCAATAAATACTCAAGAAAGCCCTACAAAAAACTTTAGGGTCATGTTTTATGAAAGCCTCAACTGCACCCTCATCAACTTCCCTCAACTCTTGTAAAGCCTCCTTGAAATCAGTGGTGTTGTAAGCCTTAACTATTCTCCAGAACTTGAATTTCATGTCATCACCTCCATGTTTTTTGTGCCAGTGTAAAAAAATGTGCCTAGCACAATGTCTGTGCTCACATGAAGGGAAGACAGTGGCAACAGCAGAAAGAATACTCTGTAACACATTCACAAACAGCCAACACCATAACAGTGATTAAAATGAAGAAACAAACACAATATATTCAGAAACATTATATATTAACAAGTTTAAAATGTGCCTAGCACAAATTTGTTACCTGATGCTCATCTGATAAAATAACCGAACCAACACCATCTTCAAGTCCCAATGAGTTCTTCAACTTGCTCAAGAACCAATTCCATGACTGGTTGTTTTCACCCTCTACAACTGCCCATGCAATTGGGTACATCTGGTCATTACCATCTCTCCCAATTGCACACATCAACTGACCTCCCAAAAAGGTCTTCAAAAAACAAGCATCAACAGCTATAATCTTTCTGCAACCATTGGTCCATCCAACTCTAACACCCTCAAAACATACATACAGTCTTTGGAATACAGGCCTCTTGCCCTTAGGTTTATCCAATGTCACCAGCTCGACATCAGATNAGCTCAACATCAGAAGCTAACCCAGTGGCCTTTAGAGCTTCAATGTAACTCCCTAGTCTGTTGTAATGTTCCTTCATGCTCCCATGAAGTAGCCTGTGTGCTCTGTACTTTACTTTGTAAGCAAAATCCTTCTTCACCATTACCTTATAACCAAGTCTAATGCATTCAATTATCTCTTTTTCTGGCCAATGAGGCCTTGCTTTGAACACTTCAACAAGTTGAGTTGCCATCGAACCACTTCTCAACTGTTTGTTTCTTTCCATGTTCTTGACACAACTATGATCCCCTACAACAGTCTTCACCACAAAACACTGTCTTCTGCTATCCCAGCTTGCATATAACCTAAATGGACAACCCTGTTCACAACTAACACCAAGTCTTTGTTGCCTTTTTTTGTTGCTAATCAGAAATCCTACATTTCTACCCTGGAAGACCCCATATTTAGCTACAGCATCCCTGAATTCTTGCCTACTAGTGAACCTTTGACCAACTTTCCACTGAAATGTTTCAAAGTTTATGTTACATCCTACAACTAGACTCCCCTTAGCTCTTCTCTCTGCCAATGTTTCCTCTTCCCCACTATCTGAAGGTGTGTGAATGTCTTCATCAGAGTCACAGTAGTCACTCACCCAACCACTCTCCCCTTCTCTTGTTCTGGTTGGCTCTCTATCACCTGTGCCACTAGGGTTTTCAACTTGAGAACTTAATCTTCCAAGCTCAGCATCTCTTTGCAATTTATTTGCCAATTCATAGATGTGTTTGTTCCATCCTTGAACTTTTTGCCTAGCTGAGTAAAACTCATCATCACTAGTCTCACAACCCTCCTCTAACTGATCAATCTCCAATGAATCTTCTACCCCACTTGGCTCTGAAACACATCCCTCCCTCCAGTTCTGCCTATCTTCTTCATCTTCTTCTGATTCTAACTCAGGATCAAAATCTGAATCCTCTGAGCTGTCACAGTCAGTTTCAGGTATTAAATCCTTCCATGGAATGGGACTGTTAGGCCTATTATCCTCCAACTGGTATCTTGTTGGTACCTCATTCACCACAAATGTATCTGGATATAAAGGCTTGATTGTTTGTGGAATTTTTGTTTGAGAATTGAAGTAATCTTCAATTGGTTGAGATGTGTCAAAAGAATTTGGAAAAGAAAGCAAATCTGTTGAAGTTGGTATTTCACATTCAATGGGTTCAGAGATAGGAGCTGAAGTTGATTTAGTTGATCTTTCATAATCTTCCTCTGAAATAACAAATGCATCTCTGAAATAACAAATGCATCTGCAAGGCTTTCTTTATTCTGTTTTGTTTGTGACTGTGCAGTGGCATTGGAAACAGTTGGTGCATTTTGTGAGTTACTCAAAGATTCCCTATTTCTTGGACTCTTTCTAACACTAGTAGCTGTTGGTTTTCTAACAGGTAATTTTTCAGGTCTTGTTGAAGATGGACCACTACTTTTAGAGGCTAATGTGTTCAGTGATGCTTTGTGGTCTGTTTGGGCTTCTTTAGGGAGTTTTTGGGCTTTTTTAGGGGACTGATTTGGGATAGTTTGGCCTTTTTGGGTGACTGACTTGGGAGTGTTTGGACTGGTGGACTACCACTATGGACCACATACATCTCAAGCCCCATACTTTGCACACACACCTCTGTCATCTTCCTCGCCTCTTTGTCATCAAAAACCTTCACTAACCCCTCATCAAGTGACATACCAGGGATTCGTTAATACACAGCTTCAATGTTAGTGTAATTCCCACATTTCAGCACTAGTTCATTAATATAGAACCCACAAAGTTCATCAGGGTCTACACTGAAAGTCCTACCCTCCCCACTAAAATAACGCATTTTTCTTCTATTATCTACACCAAAAAAAAAACCCCATGCCAAATCTTCAAACTAACATTATCAACCATCCTACAATTTAGGCAAATAGAAAACAAAATGAACAACAACAAAACCAATTTCAACAACAACAATGATAGTTCAACAATACCAATAAAATTAATCAACAACAAAAAATATTCACCAATAACAACCATAATTCAACAGAAGCATCAAAATTTTTCAACAAAAACTACAATTAAGCACAGCAACCACAATTCATCAATAACAGCAAACAAACTGAAACTCAACAACAACAACAACAAACAAACAAAAATTCGAGAGAAGATGATTAACTAACCTTATTAATTCACTATGAACAAGAAAAATCCGTTTTCTAGGGTCAATTGAAGGACGACATTTGTGATTTTGCAAGGAATTTTCGGAGCTTGAAGAAGAAGTTTTATGAGAGAAGAGGAAAATATATGAGAGGAGAGAGAACAAAGAAAAAGTAACTTAAACCAGAGCAAACCCAATTAAGTTAAACACAAAAATAAAATAACAAAATTATTAAAAAAAAAAAGGGTTTTTAACCGCTGCAATAGGTTAAAAGTAATGAGGTGCAAATGTAAATAATACAATTTAAAGTTGGGTCCATTTTTAGATAATCCAAAGTTGGGTCTTTTTTTAAAAGTCCGACCAAAGTTGGGTCTTTTTTCATCAATTTTTCCTAATATGAATGGATTTAATTAATAACAAAGGATATGACTTTCAATAGCAGTTGAAAAACTTTGTCTTGAGTCTCGGTCAAGATTCATGCATAAGATGCAACTTTAACAAAGTTTCGTTCAAAAGAACTTTTCTCAAAAACACAACACACCTAAAACTATGAGAATAATGAGTATTTATAGGACTATGAATGGAACAATCTTCCAATTCTAAGCCAATAAAACCTAACCTAAAACTGAATAAAATTCAGAAAATAAATCCTAAATTTCATGCTAAACAATATCCTACAACAAATCCTAACTATACTTGGACTCCAAGTAAAAGAAACCTAACTAAAAACTGATTTCCAATTTGACAGTCGAACAAAAAACTGGATAAAACATTATATTTTTCTAAATTTTTGAAATATTTTTCCTTGAAATTAGATTCAATAATCTTTCCAATGCATATTCGCACACCTTCTAATTCATATCCAACTGTCAATGAAAAACCTTCAAAGTTAGAAAAACTAAATGGCTTCGAAGCTGATCAAATTCTATCTTTAGAAGCTCCAAGAAACGTCCTAGTTTGAATCTTTTAATTAATAAACTTTCAAGAACGTGATTCTCCATTATTGTAGGCCAAATATAACTAAAAAAATGGAAAGATAAACACTTAAAAGCAATTTAAAGCCTAAAATGAGAAAAACCCTAGAAAATGCAGTGAGAAAAAACCCATAGTCAAAACAACCAAAAACCCTATGTGAATGGCAGCCTCATATTCACATCATACTCCCCTTCTTAAGAAAACAATTGTCTCAAGTGTTGTCTTAGAAGCATGGCTCCAAATCTGTTGAAGTTAATGTTGCACACACGCCACTCCCTAAGAGCACCTTGAATGTTTCATAGACAATCTTTTCGATTATTTCAAACGAACCTTCATCCATTGGTTCGCCATTCTTGTGATCAATATGGAAACATTATGCAGCCAAAGACAACCAAACTCTATATCCCTTTTCTAGATTAGACCCTCTTCGAATTTGTAGAGCTTTTTCACGCCTTTACTTCTTGTTTAAAACACTATCAAGGACTTCCTGGTGACATGAACTAAAACACACATGACCATTCATTTTGTTTGATGTCCATCTTGAGTTCTTAACCCTAGGAGGTGGTAATGGTGTAAAAGCATACGTTTTGCATCATGAAGCACTGAATACACATTGGTTTTCCAATTATGAATCACTTTTCTATCACTTTTCCATGGCCTCCGTAAAAGCAACGAGCATGCAGTCATTGGAACAATGTCACACCATATTTGATCCATATAATCACCTATATGAAACCCTACGAGTGCTTGTTGATTAACCAATATGCCATTATCATCATTAAGCCAACACAACTTGTATGAATTTGGATGCTTCCTTGTAGGTAATTTATGCTCATCAATAAAAGATAATGAGTGAACTTTACCATTGGTTAAGCACTTAGAATGAAAAAGTGTTGATCTTTGCTCGTCCTCCATTTCATCTTGAATGGTTGACATCAAAGCTCTCCTTATAACCAAAGTATTTTTCTCATGCTCTGGATAACAACGTAACTTTGCTGCTTTTCTCAAAAGTCCAAAGTTTCTTCATCTAATGTCACTTGTGCTTGTTTCGTAAACTCAATAGCCAATTCACCCATATGTTGATTAAGAAGTGTGTAGTACTCCTCTCTAGTCACGAGAACTTTGTTGGGGCATTGCTTGGCTAGAAGAATCATTCCTTGGGGCACTTTTAACAAACCAATTGTTTCATCTTTTGTTGGCCTTGCGTAAGTGTACCTTGGGAAGCCTTAAGTTCCTGCACAATTTCGCTCTCCTTTTGGCTCATCTCTTGTGGTTGCTTGCTATGACTTGCTTCACTCTTACTACAAGTAGACTTGTTGAAATTAAACTTTCTCACACTTCCTTGCCTTTCAACCTTCATAGCCAAAGTGCATGCCTCATCAAATATTGTAATTGGTTGCAATTCAACTTGGAAACGAATATGGGGACCTTAACCAAGGATGGATTTTGCAATCTTTTGTTTCTCATCTTCTTTGCATCCACATGCTATGTAAAGCTTCTCAAATTCCATAATGTACTTCTCCAATGTGATACGATCTTACTTCAGAGTATTAAGCTTCATATATAGATCTTGTTTGTATGATCGTGGCACAAATCTCTTCCTCATCTTAGCCTTTAATTCTGTCCAAGTTTCAATCCTAGTCTTTCCATCATGTTCTCTGTGATTTTGCGTGGAATCTATCCACACAGATGCATATCTAGTTAGCTTTAAATCACATAAGTATATCTCTTATGATCATCGAGTGATTTGTGATCAAAGAGACGTTCCATCCTCCTTTCCCAATCCAAGTACGAATCAGGATCTCCATCACCTTCGAAGGTAGGCAAATCAGCAAGCTTTATCTCCTCAACCAGGTGATTGCGTGTATGTAGATGTCCACCACGATCTCTTAGTTCTTGCTGGAGTTTTGCATTAACTTCCTCTGACTTATCCATTCAAGCATTGATTTTCTAAAACTCTTCTAATAATGCAGCAAACTCAGCTTGATTCACCATGTTAAATTGGCTAAAAACACACAAAAGCTGTCTAGAATTTTGGTGGAATGTTGGACGACCAAACCCCAATCAAAACACCTCGAAAATGTCTGAATTTTTTTTTGATGCTAGCCCTATATGTCTACAAGACTCGACCAATATATCACACTCATAAGCCTTACCAATTTTCTGCAGTTTAAGTTTTCCTAAGAGCACTCAAAACTGTTGCGATTTGTGCCAGTTTGTGGAAAACAGACTCTATCAGGAACCAAACGATTGTGAAAAATTCTGAAAATTTTCATGAATAAAGTAGACAGAAAAAAACCCAAGTTGAAAAAAAGAATCAATGAAAAAACTTTTCTAACAAAGGAGAAATCGTCAATTGAATCTGCCCTTCGAAACTGCCTTTTATGACCAGATTTTGCAATTGTTGTATAATGCTTCGTTTTTGATCTTTTAGCACCAAAAATTGCAGGAAACTTTAATTAGTGTAGGGGTTTTGGTATCCCAGCAGGCACACCAATTTGATGCGTATTTTGAGAGGTTTTCAACAACCAAACCAATCAAAACAAGCAAAGGGCTCAACTTGTTCGAAAACTACGAAGATGGTGACGATTTTGTAATGAATTTGTGATGATTGATGGTGGTAGTGTAGTATAATATGAATGGATTTAATTAATTACAAAGGATATGACTTTCAATCGCAGTTGAAAGACTTTGAAACTTGAGTCTCGGTCAACATTCACGCATAACATGAAACTTTAACAGACTTTCGTTCAAAAGAACTTTTTCTCAAAAACACAACACACCTAAAACTATGAGAACTATATATGAGTATTTATAGGGCTATGAATGGAACAACCCTTCAATTCTAAGCTAATAAAAACTCACCTAAAACTAGGATAAAATTCAGAAAATAAATCCTAAATTTCGTGCTAAACAATATCATAAAACAAATCCTAACTATACTTAGACTCCAAGTAAAAGAAACTTAACTAAACACTGATTTTAAGTTTGACTACCAAACAAAAAAATGGATAAAACATTAACTTCCGTGTTTTTCTGAATTTTTGAAATATTTTTCCTTAAAAGTAAATTTAATAAGCTTTCCAACTCATATTCACACGCCTTCTAATTTAAACCAACTATCAATGAAAAACCTTCAAAGTCAGACAAACTGCACGGCTCCGAAACTGATCAAATTCTATCTTTAGATGCTCTAAGAAACGTCCTAATTTGAATCTTTTAATCAAGAAACTTTTAAGAACATGATTATTTTCCATTATTGTAGACCAAGTAAAACTAAAAACATTAAAATATAAAAACACTTAAAAAAGCAATTTTAAGCCCAAAATGAGTGAAACCCCTAGCAAATGCAGTGGGAAATAACGCAAAGGTAAAACCACCAAAAACCCTAATGTGAATGGCAGCCTCATATTCACACCAGATGAATTGATGAGGGGTTGGTGAGATCTAATTTTTTTAGTGGGAGTAATTAGTCAAGTGATTAATTTGAAGCCATGTTGTTAAGAGTTTTATGTATATTTAGGCAAATTAAAACAAGAATTTTGGAAAGTTTTACTTATAATGAACCTTCCTTATAAGGCAAAAGTTGCAAATTTGATGGACCGGAGGTAGTAAAACCTTCCTTAAAAACCTCAATACATTTAAGGGTAGCTTAATAGATTTTTGAGGAAGGGATTTCCAATGAGGGATGGGGGAATGCCGACGAGGCCCAGGCGATGGCCGATGAGGGGGTGGGTGGTTATTGGATTTTGGGTGATTTCGTGGTTTTTAGGGTTAGTTTTAGGTGGATGGAAGGGCAGCGGCGGGTAGGGGCCCTTCTCTGACTACCAACAATGGGTGGCTTAGGGACGATGAAACAGTGGCAAGGCGTGGGTGGGGGTGGCTAGGTGGTCGTTGGGATTTCATGGTGGTTTGAAGTATGATTGTGTGGTGGCTAGATTCCATTTCTTAACTAAAACAAACAACATAATATAAGTTTTTCCATTCCATTCTCCTTATTTTCCTTTTCTTGAGCCCATATCTACTATCGTAGTCGAACCAAAAAACTTAGGCCCTGTTCTCCTAAATTATTTTTGCTGATCTGAACTTATTTTTGCTGAACTGAACTTATTTTTGCCAAAATTATTAATAATTTACTGAGAATTGAAACTGATTTTTGATGAATTAAACTAAACTTATTTTTGCTGATCTTAACTTATTCTTGCTGAACTAAACTTGTTTTTGCTGAAAATAATTAAAAATAAGACGAGTATAACATTACCTTAGTATAGTTATTATTAATTGATGATGATTGAAAAATCATTTTGAATTTAACACCTTACACGTAGTCGTATGATTAGTATTTTCCTAAAATAATATAATTTGCCAACAATCCCCCGAAATTAGGACATTTTTTTAAAATTTAACCATCTTTCATCGATAAGTTTCCCCAAAACAAAGCTTCCGTCCACCCAAAGCAAGAACAAAATACAAAGAATTAAACAACCCAAAGCATTCAAGTTTAATTCTGGCCTAAGAAAAATTTCCAAATTTCAAGCATTCACATTGCTCCTGCAAATTTCGATCGCGTGTAATGACGATTAATTCTCGCCTTAAGGCGATTTTCTACCTGGTTGTTGCTGGTTTCACCATCTGTTTCGCAGCTGATGACGTCTTTGCTTCCAATTGCACCAATACACCTAAATCGGTTCGTTACTTATTTATTTATTTATTTATTTATTTTTCTTATTTTTTTGGGTTTCAGATTGTTTATGTTCTTTAATATCACTGATTAAATAAAGATAGTGCAATGATTTATAGTTGTATATTGATTGTGCGATTTTTTGTGCCTGATTGAACGAGTTGCTGTTGATAATCATAGATAATTTGACACAAATAATTATAACTTTGGCTGATTGGTTTATAATAATCCGAATTTGGATTATTTGGTCAAATACCGATCTATAACCGCGTCTTCCAATTTTTAAGTAAAAATATGGGACATTCATTGAGAAACCTTAAAAACAAATAATGACTATAATGCAAATTAGTTGAAATTTTAATACATATTTTGGTTCATGTTAGCCAACCCCAAGATGTGACTCATATGATTAAGTCAGAGTGGGGCTTAAATGGAGAAATGTAGAGCAGCCACATGAGTGTTTTGTGACCGTAGCATTCCTTTATAGTTGAAGGGAAATCATACAGGATTTCCATGGAACGATAAGACTAGTGTAGCTCTTTATATTGTACAAAATGTTGGGCTTATAAGAATCACATTCAAAAGGTAGTGTGAGAATACTCTTTAATTTAGGGAGCTCAATTCCTAAGAAACTCTATAGTTAACTGTGTTTTACTATGAGCAATATTAGGTTTGGTGACTTTTTGAGAAGTTTCTCAAGGTGCATATGAGTGAAGACAGAATGCGTTGTAAGGAATTGTGTTGGTTCATAGATTTAGATGTCGGCCTTTAATGAGCATTGGTGATTGACGTGACTCGGGAAGTCCGGGGTGTTACACTTTACCGTAACACCTTTATTAGAAAAAATTGTCATTTTGTGAAGTAGCAATCTTAGAAGAATTTTTAGCCAAGTAACACCTTTAAAGTCATTTTTATTAAAATTAACACCTTTCCACCGGAATCCGGTGCATAAATCAACACAACGTGTTTAATTGATGCATTTTCCAGTGAATGTAGCGTTTGAACTTCTTGTGTGTTATTTAATTTAATTTTCTAGTTGTGGGCCCCCCTTACTATCTTCCTTTGTACTATTCCTTTTGCCATTAAAATCACCCCTCAATTCACTCTTTCTTCATCTTTGTTTTTATTGCTGTTGACTTTTCTGTCCTTGAAGGTTAGTTTATTGCTTAAATTTAATTTTTTTCCTTTGTTTATATCACGATTTGGCAGTCCAATTTTCTAGGGTTTGTTGTGTTTTTGATTTGTTGCTTTGGATGTTTATTTATTCACTTGATATTGTTGTAATTGCTACTAGTTGTTGTTTTATACTTTTATGTGTTATTTTATTAACTTACATTCAAATTGTTTAAATTTTGTTAGTTGAACGGGATGAGAACCAAAAACCTCTTGTTCAATCCATATTGTGGGATTTAGTTTATGGAATTAGAGGAGGATGAGGTTGATTGAAGGTTAGACATTTGAAGTAGAAAAAGAATTCACTTGAAACCTTAATTTCTGAATCTGGGAGTTGAAGAGAGAAGAAAAAAAAGAGTGAAATTTTTATAGGGAAGGAAAAGAGGGAGAAAGAATAAGAAATATCAAAATAAAAGAATAAAATGAACACACCGCATATCGTCACACATAAGACACAACAAGAGCAATTGCATCATACTCGCCCATTTTGACTGAGTCAAATACGTTTTGGTTGATTTTCCACCGAATTCCGATGGAGTGGTGTTAATTTTAAATAAAAGTGACTTTAAAGGTGTTACTTGAGAAAAAGTTTTTTTTAAAGGTGCTATTACACAAAATTGCCTATTTTAAAGGTGTTCACAGACAATTATCTAAAATAACGGTTTGAATAGTGATATACAAGAAAAATATGGTCATATATGATGGATATGAATCAAATATTGATCCATGTCTAACCGACCCCAAATTATCTTAGGACTAAAGCTATGTTGTTATTGTTATCTAAAATAACCATTTGAATAGTGATATCTAAAATAGCTTCGGGGCGACGACCTAGCAACCCTTGCATATTTATCACTACACCGGGGCTGGGAAGTGCAGTGCGTCGCTGAGTAGGGAACGCCCCAATCGCAAGCCCTTGCATATTTGACACCACATTCAGGCAATGTGGCGTGTCGCTTCGGGGCGACGGCCTAGCAACCATTGCATATTTATCACTACACCCGGGTTTGGGAAGTGTAGCGCGTTGCTGAGTAGGGAACGCTCCCACGAAATCATCATTTTGGTTCATGTCATAAGATGTGACGGAGTTTCATGTTGGTTGTCACCGACCTACCACAACCCTCCTCCTTTATCCTGGCTTGGGACTAGCAGTGGGAAAACATTTTAAAAGATTTTTTTTCAGTTGATCTTGGGGTGTGTGTGTACTAAGGACTCAACTTTTTTCTCTTTCTCGTGGCATATTTTGTACAGTTTCCTCATTAATAACTACTAGATGTTAGAATTTGCATCTTCTTCTATCTTCTACATTTTTAAAGCTTTCTCTTATTGCGTTAGAAACCACTTGAAGTTTCAATAGCTTATAAGGCCACATAATGGAACAAACTTTCTTCAAGACCGCCTAGAAATCGCGTGGAATCTGATTCTGAGTTGATGTGGATTAGATCACGCTTTTGTATATTATGCAATGATAAGGGGTAACGCAAGTTGAAACCTTGGTTAGGATTTGTATCTCGATCTCTATTTAATCTAATAGCAACTATTAGAAATCAATTCGATTTACTCGAACTAGTTCACGTAATTTAGGTTGTGTTGAACTTAATATCATCATGCCGTGTCTCTTTAATAAAGAACAATAATTATAAGCATACAACCCCATGCTCAATGTGTTAATGGATAAAAAATTCCTCGTCAAAATCCTTAAGGATTAAAATAAGAGTTTTTCAATGCTAAAAGTAATCTAGTAACTCATGGGAACTTTATGCTTATTCATAATAATAATTTTCATGCAACTCGTTGTAATCTTAGACTTATATTTCGGAAGCTATTCCTAATCTAATTATCACTCACATAAATCAACTATATCCATGCACGTCAATTCACCTAATTCTTAGGATAAAAATAAAACCAAGGTTAACGATTCACTTAGAATAAAACTGTATAGTGCAAATCAATTTGAGCAAACCTTAATTCTATTCATCCATTTGTAACATTTGAATTGACGCCATACATTCTCCTAGATAATAACAGACTCAAAAAATCAAAATTATAATAATCGAGCTTAGGCTCCTTAGAAACCCATCATTTTTATTATTGAATAAATTAAAGGTTGTATTGTTATAAAAATTCAAATAGGGATTGAATTATTTGAAGCAATCGTTTCTATGAGGTTAATTTGAATATTTATTCATTTATTTATTTATTTATGTTTTTATTAAATTGGAGTTAATTTTTATTGAACTTTGATCAATGAACTTTCAAACCTCGGGTGACAATTGATTACAAAAATTATACTTCCTCTTTCTCATAATTGTACTGTAAATATTGCAACACGTGGAAAGGACTCACTTTAGGGATGAAAAGGAGAGATTAAAAAGAATAGAAAGGGGATGTGTGTGATGAAGAGAGATAAAGTGAAACTTTTACACAAAATAGACATATAGCAATCAATATGAAGCTTCGTGATTGGGGAAGTGTAGCAATTGATATATTTTGTAGAATGAAGTATAATTGTTCAAAAAATTCTAATTGTTTCATTCAAATAAATGTAATGGGTCATTCACTTATTTATTTTTTCTTTACATTTCTCCCATGTTTTGTTGAAGAACAAATTGATTTTTCTTGAAGTTTCCTTGGGTTAATTTTTGGCTGTGGTTGCACTACCATTAATGAAATTTTGAGTGAAAGTCTTAATATTTAAATTTTTAATGCTTGAAACAGGCTACCGCACACCTCTCAATAATAAACGAAACAACACTAGCTAATATATCTAGGGAAGTAGGGATCGAATCCACAAGGAAGCTATTAAATTCTATTAGTTTTAAAAAGTAAAAACTATATAACGGGCCTTGGTTAAATTTTTTAGCTAATTGATTAACAACTAGAAGAACAACGAAAATTATGAATTTAAACTCATTTTATAAAAGCCTAGGGCGATCGGTTGACCATGAACAATCAACATATTCATAAAGTAGAACTCAATTAATTCACTAACGTTCATTAAACTAGGGCACAATGATTTTCTCGAACTTAGACTCCCTCAAAAGTCCTTTACCGGCTTTCGCTTGCATAAACTCGTTTTGCTTGTTATTCAGTGGTCTTATTGTGGTAATCTTACCTCTCGTCCTCGATTTCGACAATTACCAACCTTAATTAATTTGGCCACAATTGCAATCAATAGAAATCAATAATAGGAATTTAACTACTAATCAAGAATTAATCAATTAATACTAAATTAATTCATAAACATATTCATGGATCCCTTAACCCTAGAAAAGTAATTACCTACACATAATTTTAAAATGTAAACAAACATCAAATAATAATTCATGATTGATAAACATAAATCAACAACAACTAACAAATTACTAAACAAGAATTAATTGGAAAACTAAAACTAATCAACAGAAACAATTCAACAATCTAAACTAAAAACGAAACTAAAATAATAAAACTAAAAAGAAAAGAGAAAAAGGCAAAGAAATTACCAAAGAAAAATAAGCTTGAATTGAATTGAATTAACCGAGAGTATTTAACAAACTAATCTAAAACTAATCTAGAGAGAGACAATGATTAAGGGTAATTAGGATTCTAAACTAGGATTAATTTTCAAAAATTGCAAAAAGAAGTAAAAACCGTCTTCGAACAATGGCCCTATTTATGATAACTAGTGGGCTTAAAATTAATAAAGCCCGCACGAAAACATGGAAGGCCACTGAAGACCCATCACGCGGCCACCCTGCGTCTGCAGCCCACAAAAGCCTCTTCTTCCCTGCGCCAGCAGGTGTCTTCATGTGTGGAAGGGCCTGTTCTATGTTGCGCCCACATAGCACATTAGCCCAAATGAAGGTTGCGACTGCATGTGAAGTCTGGAAGCCCAATTTGCTGATTTTTAAACTCCAAGGCCCGATTCCTTCAATTAATATTCATAGCTTCTCGTTCCTTGGCACGCATCCCGAGGCAAAGCCGAATTGACTTGTTTAAGCTCATGTTGACTTTATAACTCCTTATTTACGCACCTAAAACACATGAATCAAACCGAAAACCGAACGTAATAACTATTGAACATAAAATTAACGTTAAAAGCACTAAAAATCTACTAAAATCGCTTAAACTCATCCAAATCACAAATTAACACCAAGGAACGATATTTAACCAAAATAAAGCCACAAACTCAGCTATCAAGGAAAAAATCATTTAAAGACATGGGGAAAAACATTATATAAATCATGTATATCAATGCTACTCATAAAATGTTGTTATTCTTCTTTGTTGGCTATGGTTAAGATTTTATAAAATTTTCTAGAAGTTGGTACTCCATATATGATAGGTAGTTGCCCTCCGAAATTTCCATGCTCTTTAGCATCCACATTCTTCTCATCATTTATAACAAACCCCTAATTTATGTAAGATGTGCTCAAGCTATTTCTAATGCATTATTAAGCATTTTTTTAATATATTTTTTTGAACTTTTCATTCAATGTGTTTTTACTGAATTGTTTCGTGATGTTTTCTCACCAGGCTAGGGTAAAATATTGGGTTGATGGTGCTGAAAAAGGGCGTTTGATTGCAGTTGTTGCAAACTTTGGTGCTTATCCTCCTCCCGAGGAAAAAAGTTCTAGACACTCGGCTGTATTTACAAATCCCTTGAATGGTTGCTCTAATTTATCTACAAAGGTCAGTATTGAACTTCTTTTGGTTAGCAAAAGTCGCAATCTTTATAAATAGGCATGCAAATAAAAAAATACTGAACAAGTTGAATATCAAAATAATTATTTAATGCTCATGTTCATTCTTGGTCCATATCAGCACATCTTTTGTAGTGTGATGAAAATCATAGGCATGCTTTGGGGTATGCAAATTTTGAATGTAATTTGCTAAGAAAATTGAAGGCACTAGTGGTCGTATTTAATGAAAAATGATAAAGCACAAGGAAAAGAAGATGATTATTGTATTGATTGGTACATGAGATTAATTACTACTCCTTCCGTTACCATTTGTTTGATACTTTTTAACTTGCACATATGCCAATGCACTAGTTTGTCCTTAAATATCTTTTGTTGTTTATATGTCAAAATTGTAATAATTGGATATTAATAACGCACTCATTCAGACGAATCAAACAAGACCCCATATGACTATATTATGTTTTATATATTGAAAGCAATTTAAAAGATTCCCCCATCTTTTAAATAGTGTAAAGATTCCAAATGTATCAAACATTTAGGAATGGAGGGATTATTAAGCCTCTATGTAACACCCCGAAAGGCACTTAACTAAAAGGAAAAATTTATAAATATAATCCCAACTTTTAATGATCTTTCATTCAAAGACCCTTTTTTTGATTATTCATTTTTGAACCCATCTTTAAACTCTATCATCCAATTTTGTACCCTCTTGAATTTTAACCGGTAAAATCAGGTAAAAGATGTGGTTATCTAATGTTCCACCAATAAACATAAATACATAATTAATTAATTAATTAATTAATTAATTATTATCTCATCCTCATCAACTTCATCATCAATCCATCACCCCACTTTCAAAGACCCACCACCATGGCAACACTATCACCAATAATAACCAGAATCACCACACCGCCTAATCCACCTATGCTATTGACGAAACATCTCCCTTTCACTGTTCCTCTTCCCGATCTTCTCTTTTTCCACCAACCCATGAAGTGTCCATTAATCAAGCTTATACATTAAAAAACTAAATTAATCAAGACTCATACTACCATACACACACAAACACAAGGGTATAATGAGTAATAAACCAATGTAATTGAATCATAACCATATAAAAAATGAAAATTAGGTGAAGATTTAGGGTCTTTCAAGCTAATAATTGATAATAATGAAGATGATTTGGTTGATTCAATTCATACCCTTTAACTTGATTCCAACTCCCCAATTACCCACCACTGAGAAATAAAAAACACACAGCTTGAATACGACGCCATTGATTAGACAAGACTCCCTAATTCCGTAAAACACGGATAAAACTCTCCGGAATCCCATAGATTCACGCGGCTTTGATTACTTGGGGTAGACCTAGGTAATGCAATCATTCACTTAAAAGTGAGGGGTACTATCAAAGATTTTACCGAAAAATGACTGGTGCGATTCTTTCGACGCTGATTTTGGTAATGTAGATGCCAGTTGTGAGTTTTGCTGGTGGATGTTGGTTGTAAATGGTAGGGATTTGCACAAGAGCATCCTAAGTGAAGGGTTCACAAAGCTCCATGGATCGCTAAAGGAGATAAGAGGAAAGAAGTTAATAGATCAAAGAAGAGAGAAGAATAAAAGAAAATATAAAATGTAGTTGCAGTCAATGGAAGGAAAACAAAAGCCACCAACAATTGAAAGCAACAAATTATGAAGTAGATTTTTTTTTAAGAAACTAATATAGCAGGTTACTGGTCACTAGGACCAAAAATGGAAAACAATGCCCAAAGATGGGTTAAAAAATGAATAATTAAAAGAAGGATCTTTAAATGAAAAACCGTTAAAAGTTGGGATTATATTGATAAATTTTTGCTAACTAAAAAAGTGAACTTCAATACGGAATTGAGATATTTAAAATTTTGAACCATTCAATGCCCTTATATAAAACCAAACTAATACCCCCTTTGTTCCTTTTAAGACATAACATATTAACTTTTGACAATATTCACCTAATCACTTTGGCCATTTAATGCTATTATACGCTAGGAAAATTATAGTTACGTGGGATCCTTTTAAACTCGTCTCGATGCACATTTTCCAAATATGTCTTTAATAATTTTTTCATTTATACAATCAAGGATATGGGTCAAGTTTGTCTGTTTGCAAGTTTGAAACTCAAATGTTACATCTATTAAAAAACTCAAGGAGTAATTGAAAGCAACTAAGTAAATAAAAAGTTAAGTAATCACTTTAATGCAATTTATAAAGGGCCCGTTGGTTGGGGGGTTATACATTCAATGGTAAGGGAATGAATTGCCCTTATTCCCTTTGATGTTGTTTGTTAGGCCTTTTTTCCCATTCCCTTTACCCTCCTCCAAAGTCTTCTAACTTGATCCCCCACCCCCTAGCCTTTTCCATTCCCATTCGCTAGGCATCACCATAATACCACACCACCATGCCTCCACCTCTAGAAACACCACCCAATCACTCTCGCAAGACAGTAAGCCACCCCTACCCAGCCCCTTGCCGGCATTCGCCAACCCTCCCTCATCCCTCGCTGCTCTCCCCTCACTTAAAAGTCCAAAACTCCCCTAAAACCCTAGAAGTTGAAGATTAATTCAACGTTTTTTCTTTTTCTTTTTTTCATTTTTAGAATGTAATTTATACTTTGACAAAGCACTAATGTTAAAGTCTTTTGTGAATGTGTAATGAAATACTGCAACTGAAATTTTGATATGGTACATGTGCTTGCGAAGGATTAGTTTCTGGGGTTTTGGGGGGAGGGGAGGGTAGTGAAGGATGTAGGAGAGCTAGAGAAGGCTAGCGAGTGGTGGCTGATTGGTTTTTGGGTTTTCATGATGACTTGAGAAGGTGGTTGTGTGGTTGTTGTATAATTGCTTTATTCCTTTTCTTATTTTAACCAAAAACCTAGTAAATCTAATGGTGTATTTAATTTTTCACCTTTCCCTAAGTTAGTCTCTTTCCTTTTTCCCTTCACCAACCAAACTCTCCCTAATTAACAAACAATCTCGTGCATCATTATGCAAATTTACTCAACCAAACACTTAGATTATGCAAGGAAACTTCGTCCCATGTAGTATATGGATCATCACAGGTTCAAAAACCAAGAGAGACACCAAGTGATAAGAATCAAGGTGACAATTTCGAAGGTTTGATTATGGCTTCAACTAATGATTCAAGTATGGTAGAGATTATTGCTTATGGATATTTTAGGCTTTTGGGATCTTGAAAGCCATCATCATTTGTGTGTATGGTGACACACGTTACTTTATCATTTTTGAAGCATGGAAAGGTTGGTGGATTTAGGGGAATAAGTTGGTTTTGCCTATGGGTTTTTTCTCACTGCACTTGCTAGGGTTTTTCTCATTTCAGGCTTTATTGCTTTTAATTCTTGTTGAGTCTTGTTCATCATTTTACACCTAAAAGACATGGGAAATGACTTCTTGAAGGTTTCTTGATTAAAAGATTGAATCTTGAAAGGTTTCTTGAAGATTGGAAGGATTTCTTGAAAATGGTGCAAAAACAAGACATGGTGTATGGCGAGTTTGTGCGTGTTTGTTGAATATCTTTGGGCTTCTTTATTTCCGTGTTTCATGGTTGTAATTTGATATTTATCTTGTTTGTTAGTTAGTTAGTTTGTTAGAATAAAATATTGAATTTGTTAGGATTTGTTAGTTTAGATATGTTCAAGGTTAGCTAAGGTTGTGTATACTTATCCAATGGATAAGCATGGATTTAGGCGTGTGGAAGGTAGTAAGGATATTGTTTTGAGTTTGTTAATGTTGTTAGAAGTTTGTTAGGATTTTGGTTGATGGTTATCCTATAAATAGCCTCAATTAACAATTGTAACAAATCAGAGTTTATTAAATAAAACATTGTGTTTTAGTTTTTATTTGTTTTTCCACAAAAACAAAATACATTTGAGAAATTCGTGTGTGAGAATTTCGAACCTTGAAGAGTTGGTGCTTAGGCTTTAGACTCTTGTGAGGATAATTTTGAGAATTCAGGGTAATTGGCTTTAATCAATTCAAGAAATTATTCGACCTAGCTTCGTTTTCTTGGTACTTTGCTTTAGAGTAATCGAAGTTAGTTTCTATCCTTGTGTGAGTGGCGATTTTTCTATCAATATTCACATCACCAAGCATGTAGTAGTTAGTTATTGTGAGTAGGGGTGTACCAGGTACGGGTTTGAGATCCACTCCAGCCAACAAAATTATCGTCTAGGTTTTTTCTAGACTAGATTGGACCGTATTTTTGACCAGACCCCGACTGGTCTAATGCGGTTTGTGGTAAACCGCAATTCCTGAATTTTTGCAATATAGTGCGCACAATCAAATTTAGAACAAAAGAAAAGAAAAACAATTTTCAAATCAAAAACTCAAAGTTTGTTACAATAATTATAACTGTTTTTTCATCGGGTGTCCAAGGACTTTTGCAAAATGCACGAGGTATCCTTAATGTTTTAGAAATACACCATGTACCCGTGAACTTTAAAAAACGTGAATTGTATATCCTGTTATACTACTGACAGCATTAATTACTACAGTTAACTCTTTCATCTTCCTCCTTGATCCCCTTCTCTTTCAATCCAAAAAAACCATCGATCCACCTTCTACCTCTGTCACCATCTCTTAACATCATTAATGTATGGAATAAAAAAAGAAACCCAAAGATGAATCAAATTAAAGTTAATAAAAACAATAAAATAATTAAATCACAAGAGTATAAAGAATTTAATCACCAACTCCAAATTTCGGATTTTTGTTTTCAAGTAAACAAACAACTTTTTTTTTTTATTCAACCCCAACTTAATTAATTACATCCTAATGTTGAGATTATTTATAGGTATAATCAACAACAAAATCCTAACTAAAATAGACCAAATAAACACGCCTAAGACTAGGAATTTCGTCCCTCACAACACACACACAACAAGATAAAGATAAGCATGCCACCTCATCATGCAACTTGCACTTGTTCTTATCTTGTCTAACAAACTCTAACTAACTACAAAATCAAGAAAATATCCTAACAACTTATCTAAATAACTAATTAACAAGATAATCATCAGATTTTAAGCTAAAAATTACAAGAATACTTGCTGCCTAAGATCTTGGAAAAATCGCAAAATACACGCCCCAAGTAACGTCCATTTTTGCGTCAATTTTCAAGAACTTCAAGAAATGCTTCAAGATCCAATCTTTTAATCAAGAAACCTTCAAGAATCGGTCTTCCATGTATTTTAGCATAATTATGATGATCAAGACTCACCAAGAATTAAAAGACTCAATGCCAAAAATGAGAAAAATCCTGTGGGAAAAAACTCATAGGCAAAAACCATCTTGTTTGCACATTCTTGCCTTGATTTGCGTGCCATATTTATTGACATGTGACCATGCACACGCAAATCCCTATCCTGGATGCACCCATATGATTGATATTTCCATAAGCAACTAATTCACCAATGGTTGAATCCTTGCCACTGGCGTCCCCACCTTCGAAGTTGTTTGCACATTGAGTAATTTGATCACTGTCAATCTTGTCAGTGGTGCTTGCATCATCCTCCCTTTTTCAAAAGAGTTTGACCTCAAACTTCGAAGTTGTTTGTCGGGTATATATGGAGATAAATCACCAATATTAAAAGTAGCATGAACCCCATATTCACGTGGTAGCTGAAGTTGATAAGCATTATCGCTAACTTTCTTCAAAATTTTGAATGACCCATCACATCTAGGCATCAATTTATTTTCTTGTGGTTAGGAAACCTTTCTTTCCTCAGATGTAGCCAAACCAAATCACCTTCCTTAAATGTGCGTGGGTTTGTGTGCTTATTGGCTCGTAATTTATACTGATCATTCACCTTTTCAATTCTTGTTTTGATCTGTGTATGTAATTTCTGCATATATTCAATTTTATTCAAAACAGTTTTATGAACCAACTCACCTTTAGGAACACAAATGAAATCAATTGGCAATTTAGGGTTGAT
The DNA here is from genome assembly GCA_016808085.1 of Suaeda aralocaspica. Taxonomy (NCBI): domain Eukaryota; kingdom Viridiplantae; phylum Streptophyta; class Magnoliopsida; order Caryophyllales; family Amaranthaceae; genus Suaeda; species Suaeda aralocaspica. The sequence continues at coordinate 1,357,669 of PYUH01000271.1, forward strand.
GCCATAAACCACTTCAAAAGGTGAATGTTTGGTTGCATAAGTAGGTGATCTGTTGTAGGCAAACTCAGCATGCGCCAGCTTCAAATCCCAATCCTTCTGAATTTTGCTTACGAATCCACGCAATAATATTCCCAAGGTCCTGTTCGTCACTTGAGTCTGCCCGTCATTTTGTGGATGATAGAAAGTACTAAAAAGTAACTTGGTACCAACCAGCTTCCACAGTGATTTCCAAAAATAACTCATAAATTTCGAATCCCTGTCACTGACAATTGTTTTAGGAATCCCATGCAATCGAATGATATCCCTAAAGTATAGCTCTGCAATATTAACAGCATCGTCAGTCCACCACCACCATGATTGAATCCTTATTTTACGCAATCCTAGGTAGCCCAACAATGAAATCCATTGAGACATCTTCCCAGGGACTATCAGGAACCGGTAATGGTGTGTATAACCCTTGATGAAAAGTTGCTTTAGCCTTCTGACATATAGCACATTGAGAAATCACAGCTTCTACATCTTTAATCATCTTAGGCCAATAAAAATGTTCTTGCAGCATGCTCAGTGTTTTAGCAATTCCAAAATGCCGTGCAAGACCTCCTCCATGCGCCTCTCTGACCAATAATTCCCTGATTGAACAATTAGGCACGCATAACTGATTCCCTTTAAATAGGAACCTATCATGTAAAACATAGGATCCCACTACTCCACTTCCCAGTTGCTGCATTATAGGGCCCAATTCTACATTAGATTCATAATATGTCTTGTTATGTTCAAAAACCCAACAGCTTGCAATTCAGGACACTAATCAACAAATATCGACTAATCAAAACATATCTTCTAGAAAGTGCATCTGCCACCACATTAAACTTGCCATCCTTATATTTAGATGAAAAATTAAAAGATTGAAGGAACTCAACCCATTTGGCATGCCTAGGATTCAGTTTCTGCTGACCATTGATATGTTTCAGTGCTTCATGATCAGAATGCAGGATGAAATGGTTAGGTCTCAAAGAATAACTCCAATGATCCAAAGTCCTAACAATTGCATAAAATTCCTTATCATAAGTTGAATAATTCAACGTGGCTCCATTCAGTTTTAAACTGAAATGAGCAATTGGCCTTTTACCCTACACCAAAACTGCTCCAATTCCCACATTGCTTGCACCTGTTTCTACTTCAAAAGGTTTTGAGAAATCAGGTAATGCTAGAATAGGTGTGTGGCATAACATATTCTTGATCTTTTCGAATGCAATCTACGCCTCTTTTGTCCATTCAAATTTCTTATCTTTTTTAATGCATTCAGTCATAGGAGCAATAATGGATGAGAAATTTTTGACAAACCTCCTATACAAGGAAGCTAAACCATGAAAAGACCGTACTTGAGTCATGTTGGTGGGTGTTGGCCATGATTTAATTGCGTCAACTTTGGATTGATCAACTGAAACCCTATCTTTTGACACTACATAACCCAGAAACGTCACACTCTGCACCATAAAATCACACTTCTCCAATTTTCCGTACAACTTTTGTTGTCTCAAAGTCTCAAAAACTTGTCTTAGATGTTGTAGATGATCTCCATTATTTCTGCTATAAACCAATATATCATCTAAGTATACAACAACAAACTTACCCAAATATGGCTTCAAAACTTCGTTCATAAGTCTCATAAACGTGCTAGGGGCGTTGGTGAGTCCAAAAGGCATGACTAACCATTCATAGAGACCTAATTTAGTTTTGAAAGCTGTTTTCCATTCATCCCCTTCCCTCATACGAATCTGATGGTACCCACTTCTCAAATCAATCTTTGAAAACACGTGGCAGCCATATAACTCGTCCAGGAGATCGTCCAGTCTCAGAATTGGGAACCAGTACTTGATTGTGATGTTGTTTACAACTCTAGAATCAATGCACATGCGCCAAGATCCGTCTTTTTTTGGAACAATCAGTGTTGGTACAGCACAAGGGCTCATACTCTCCCTCACGTATCCCCTTTGCATCAATTCTTCAATCAGCCTTTGTATTTCCTTAGTCTCTTGAGGATTGCATCTATATGTTGCTTTATTAGGAATCAGAGCACCTGGGATTAAGTCAATCTGGTGTTCAATGCCCCTATTGGGTGGTAACCCTGGTGGTAAGTCATCTGGAAATACATCTTCAAATTCCCTCAATAGTGGTTGAAGAATTTTAGGGATTCCAGTTGTTTCAACTCTCACATCTTTTGCCATCAACAACAATACTTGTTGGCAATCAATCAATTCCCTCTCCAATTCCTTAGGATTAGTCAAAAACACTCCCTTTTTATCCTCCACATTCAATTGCTTCTGGTTTTGCGCCACTTTTAGAGGTTTCAAAGCAATTGGCTTGTCAGTTTCCTGTTTCCTAATGATGTAGACATTGGTTCTTACATCGTACTTCACGAATCGATCATATATTGCCACGGTTTTTACCAAGCAATATATGACAAGCATCTATTGGACAGACATCACATATCACAGAATCCTCAAATTTACCAATCTTGAAATTTATCAGGCCTGCTTAGTCACTTTGACATCACTGGTGTTGCTTAGCCAATGTAACTTGTAAGGTTGAGGATGGTTGTATGTGGGGTGATTCAATTTCTGAATCAATAGGGTAGAGACCACATTAGTATAGCTGCCACTGTCAATTATCACATCACACAGCCTGCCCTGTACATTACACCTGGTCACGAAAATTTTGTCCCTTTGGTTCTCTTCAATTGGCGCAGGTTTAGACTGAAGAACCCTCCTGAGGACCAATGCTTGACCCTGTGTTTCTGCCTCCACTTCTTCCATATCATTGCTGCTTTGTTCTTCTCGGGAATCAATATCTTCGTCCTCCCCTTCTTCAAGAAGAACATCTAAGTAGGCATCTTTGATTTCCTTTGCTTCCCTAGCAGTGATTACTCTGGAGTTTGGACAATTTTTTTTTATGTGTCCTACTCCTTGACATTTAAAACACTTCCTGTTGTCTTCAGGGATTGTCAGTGGTTTGATAGGAGTGGCTGCCCTTTTATCATTGTCGAATTTAGGTTTAGCACTAGCTCGTTGAGAATACACCACTTCTTTCTTGGACTCATAGGATTTATTGAATGCTTTTGGCTTCTTTGAATTCCCATGTTTTTCCACCTTGAGTGCCACTTTACAGATCTCATCATATGTCCAGTAGGGTTGCAATTCTACCTTTTCTCTAATGGATTCATCCAGCCCTGCCACAAAGCGTGCAACTTTGTGATCTTCCTTTTCTTCTAGGTCACACAATATCAGCAATTTTTCGAAAGCATTGATGTACTCCTCAACACTTTTCTGTTCCTGTTTCAGGGTATGCATCTTTAGGAAATTGTTGTGTCATATTCATGTGGTACAAATTTTTTCCTCAATTCCCTTTTCAATTTGCGCCAAGAACAAATTTTCGATCTTCCTTCTTTTTTGCGTTTTCTTTGTAATCCTTCATACCACAAACTAGCATATGATGTTAGTTTTAATTCTGCCACTCTGAAGGTTTTATGATCATATACTCCTTGTAATTAAAAATCCTTTCGGTTCTCCTCAGCCAAACAAGGAAAATTTCTGGATCTAAACTGCCGTTGAACTCAGGAACGTCCAACTTTAGGTTACGATCATCATCCTTCTGTTTGTCACGCCTCCTATGCCTGTTTCGGTCATCTTCTTCACTTGAACCGGTGTCATATTCACGCCTAGGCTTGCGTGCACTCCTGCTTGTATTTTCATCACTTGAACTTGCGTCACTTTCATCAATTGCGTGACCCTTTTTCTTGTTTTTCGAACTTCCTGATACAAAATTCATTACTTCTTCCAACATGGTTCGCAGTTCTCTAATTTCATTGTCCCTTCGGATTTCTCTAGCTTGTTCTAAGGATAATCCTGTTTCAAAATTTGCAGGAACTTCGTCACTACCACTTGCCATAGCAATATTGTTTCAAGTGTTTTGATTAATTAATGAGCACTTGAGTGTAAAAGACCTCTCAACGAGAGCACCAAATTTGATGTGAATTTTCGTGTAAACAAAAACTCACAAGGGTATAAACTAAAATTTCGAATCTATAAAGACCCAGTCACCAAGATTCTTAATTTTAGGTTGATCAATTAGTCCTTTGATTAAAGCCTAAGCACCCTCAAAGCTACTAATTAAATCACAAGAATATAATGAATTTAATCACCAACTCTTAAATTTCGGATTTTTGTTTTCAAGTAAACAAATAACTTTTTTTTTATTCGACTCTAACTTAATTAATTACATCCTAATGTTGAGATTATTTATAGGTATAATCAACAACAAAATCCTAACTAAAATAGACCAAATAAACACGCCTAAGACTAGGAATTTCGTCCCTCACAACACACACACAACAAGATAAAGATAAGCATGCCACCTCATCATGCAACTTGCACTTGTTCTTATCTTGTCTAACAAACTCTAACTAACTACAAAATCAAGAAAATATCCTAACAACTTATCTAAATAACTAATTAACAAGATAATCATCAGATTTTAAGCTAAAAATTACAAGAATACTTGCTGCCTAAGATCTTGGAAAAATCGCAAAATACACGCCCCAAGTAACGTCCATTTTTGCGTCAATTTTCAAGAACTTCAAGAAATGCTTCAAGATCCAATCTTTTAATCAAGAAACCTTCAAGAATCGGTCTTCCATGTATTTTAGCATAATTATGATGATCAAGACTCACCAAGAATTAAAAGACTCAATGCCAAAAATGAGAAAAATCCTGTGGGAAAAAACTCATAGGCAAAAACCATCTTGTTTCCCAAATCCACCATTCTTGCCTTGATTTGCGTGCCATATTTATTGACATGTGACCATGCACACGCAAATCCCTACCGTGGATGCACCCATATGGTTGATATTTCCATAAGCAACTAATTCACCAATGGTTGCATCCTTGCCACTGGCATCCCCACCTTCGAAGTTGTTTGCACATTGAGTAATCTGATCACCGTCAATCTTGTCTCTGGTGCTTGCATCACTAACCACCTTCCATTCACTCTCCATTTGTCCCTTCATCTCGTCACTTCTTGTGATTCCCAATTTCTTGAAATCAATTGTTAAACCTCTTTTAGAATTTCAATAGTTTTGTCGGTTAAAGGTTTGGTTTTTGAGAAATTTAATGATTTAATTAGGGGCTTTTGTTCGAAACTTACCATGTTTTGTTGGTAAAATGTTTGATTTTTAATCATGTTAGGGTTTCTTGATTTTGGTTTTTATAAGATTTATTATCTCTAATGTTAATTGAAAGAAAAGAAGATGAGTTAAGAGCTTTTGGATTGAAGGATAGAAGGTGGAATTGAAGGAGAAGAAGAGAAATCATGGAGAAGGAGGAAGATGAAAGAAAGAAAGAAGAAAGAGTTCACGATTGTTTAACGTCGTTGCACAATATGGGGATTTTGTGTATTTTACAAAGTTCAGGGGTACATGGTGCATTCCTAAATAATTGAGGGTACCCTGTGCATTTTGCAAAATTTCATGGGTACGCGGTGAAAAAGCCGTAATAATAACAATATTCATCCTAATATAAAAAAACAAAAGTTCAAAACCATACTAATAAACTCATAGTATATATAATAATACACTATACACTATACATTATCAATAACTGTACTAATAAGCATAAAACTTATACACTAAACTATAACAATAATACAGTAACCACTAAACTATTAAACTATGCGTAACCTTATGACCTTTTGAGATGCAAACAATGTTTACTAGTAAACTAATATAGTAATGTCACAAGCGAGTCATTCATTCATGTGCAAGGCATGAGAAATTCAAAGAAAGTTCAAGCAACTTGAATGATGATATTGTTCCCTTAGTATAATCAGTAAACGTGAATTGAAGAATTGAGGGGTTTTTTTTTTTAATTTTTTTTTTTGAGAGAAGAGGGGTTTGAGTGTTAGGTATATCAGTATAATCCCTCAATTTAGTAAATGATGATACTGTTCCCTTAGTATTATTATTCGCAGTTTAAGGTCTGGTCAGATCTAAAAGTTTTAATAGACCGGACCAGACTGCAAAAATTACTGTTTGGCTTTACAAAACCAGATTGTAAAATCAACCACACAGACCATACTTTGTACAACCCTAATTGTGAGTACATACTAGCTAGTGACACCAAGCACGTAGTCTACCTTTGTGAGTACAATGAGAGACCAAGCATGTAGTTTACCTTTTTGAGTACACAACATGATACTAACAATAATTAGCATAGAACAATAATTTGAGGAAATTCTCATATCAAGATGTTCTGTGACGACAACTACTATTTGACATTAGTCATAGTTTAGTTTAACTTAGTCATTGGATTAGGAATAGACAAGGTTGTCCACCCAATGTTCTCGTAATGGAATATCAATAAATAAAACCTCATGTTCCTTTATCAGAGTACATTAATTAAAATATCCAGATGGAATGAATGTGGCTCTGTCACCAAAGCTAGTACGAGAACTTAATTAATTCCTTTAAATAGCGAAAATAAACTCTGAAAAATCAAGACACATGCACATCCATTGGTATATGGGACTTGATGAAGCCTCTGTGGCCCACTGCCGCATATTTCCACTACAACATATCAGGTGATGAGGTGACAGAATTCTGGTGGTTGTTTTGGAGCTCTTTCCCACAATAATGCTGTGAACATTTGCAATTCCAATAAAACAACTCATCTTCTATTAATTCCCAAGCTACCGTCCACGTCATCCTTTGATAATTTTTTCTTCTGGTTTCACCACCAAACCGTCACTTAAAATGGCGGTTTTCCTCTATAACTTACAAAAAAAACAAAAAAGAAAAATGTTAAACCAAGAACACAACGATAACTTTCAATTGACAAAAAATCAAACCAAAAGTATTGATGGTAATACTCCTAACCAAATCTTGAGGCGCCAGCTGACAACTGGAGAAGGTGGCGACGATAGGTGGCGGTGGTGGTTTTGTTGTTATTAAGTTTGAATGGTTGATTTAAATAAAACAAATACCTCAAAAAACTCTAATCAACCAATAGTCCAAAACCTTGGGAAGAATAAAGATTAATTTTTCTAAAATGAACAAATACCATTGTAATGTCAGTTGAGTTAGGAAGGAATAAGTGATTGGTTGGCAGATCGCTATATCAAGTGGCGGTTTTCATCCTATGAGACCACTATTTAGATTAGCGGTTTTTTAAAACCGCTATTTTAAATGGTGGTTCTAGAAAAATATATATATATATATATATATATATATATATATATATATATATATAAAATTGATGTTGTAGACGGTAATTTGGAAATTTATAAAAGTATAGTAGTATTTTTGAATTATAATACTTCTCAACATTATTAAGTGAAAACACTCATTGTTTTGTGCAATCATTCTGTTGGTTTGGTGGTTAGAAGGAATGAGGTCATCTGCCATCATAGGTTTGAAGGTAATTGAGGGAACATGAGTTTATTTTATAAATGACTTGGTTTGACACACTTGAGTCGATGTTTATAGCTAGTTGAGGGAATTTGTCTAGCAGTTTATCTGTGTAAAAGTGAAAAGACTATGTCTGTGTTCTTTCAACTTATTCATTATGATTTTTATCCTGCTTTGACTGATGCAGTAATCAATTGGTAGGTAACATGACTCAGACAAACTATTTTTCTTGGTATTTGTTGTAGGTGGGTGAATCAGTTGCATTATCCACTCGTGGTGATTGCGAGTACACAACTAAGGCAAAAGTTGCTCAATCTGGTGGTGCTGCAGCTTTGGTGGTCATAAATAATGGAGAAGGTTGTATTTTGTAGCCAAGCTATTAAGGTCTTCTTCGTTTTTGTTATACTATTTATTAATCTTCTGTTAGAATATATTTTATATTTCTGATGCTTGTCTTACTTTACCTTTTGTAAAAGTAAAACATCAAAAGAAGTGAGGAAAAAGCACTAGATGGGAATGAAATATAGTGGCACGATGGACAATAAGAAGAAAACTAATGGTTAGGACAATTAATTACAAAAATGAATATTGAATGAAGTTAATAACTGTGATAGTGTGATGCAGTAGAAAGTAAACTACCCAATGTAGGCAAAGATCTTTTCCTTTTTCTGTCTAGTAGTTAGTAGAGAAATGTATCTGATGTCATTTCTATATCTATTTCAAGGGCTTGTTGGTGAGTTTGTTGGGGTTATCTTGTCATGAATCAATGAGAGGAATAACAAAGTCATTTGCGTATATCATGTCCCTCGGTTCTACCCTATTTAACCCCCTTTTTTTTGTGAGGCCTTGGTAACCTCATGTCTATAAAAATTCTCCCCCAACAATTTTGTTTTGATTTTCATCTACCTCTCATCTTCCCATTCGCTTTTTCCACCCTTATAGTTTTTTCTTACTGGTGCACACTAGTACGCCTTATTATGTGGCTAAACCATCATAGATGGTTCTCCCTCATCTTAGACGCTTATGTACCATATTATACCACACAATACTGCTTCTCAAATTTGATGTTTATTGTTTCGGAATTGCTTTTGCTTCCAAATTTCCAAATCGAAGATTTTGTATAGGGAAGAAGATTAAGAGAGAAAAGATATAGCAGGCACTATGTTACTCGGACTCTTCATGTGATTCAGAAACAAGCTCAAGCTCAATTGAGGGTCAATCTGAAGAAAGGGAGTTTTGTTGAGTCATTTGGAGATCAAGGCTCTAACGTCTTTGGAATGGCACATCAACAAGGCCATTGTTACATTTCTTGGATCAAAAATTGGAGACACACGAAACCTTGGAGAGTTGGTGGAATTGGGGAACAAGGTGGTTTTTGCCTATGGGTTTTTTCCCACTACACTTGCTAGGTTTTTCTCATTTGAGGCTTATTGTTTGTTGAGTTTGTTAGAGATCTAGTTTGTTTAGGATGTAGTGGAAGTCCTAAAGTTGCTAGGGTAGTTAGGGGTCATTACATGGCTATAAATAGCTTGTAAAAACCGGATCAAAGGAATCAAGTTTGTGTTTTACTAATTGTTTTTCAATTGTTTAAAGCATTAACAAGAACATGTGTTTGAGTGAGAATTTCGTGAGTTTCACGAGCATACTAGTTTGATTAATGTAAGAGCTAATCATTTATTGATTAAACAACAATCTTTGAATGAAAGTTGAGAGCAAACCTCTTCCTAATTCAAACAAAAGCTGAATTCACTTAATTGAATAGTTTTCTCTCGTATCTATTTTTTGGTAGTGAGCTATTCTATCACCTAATATAGATCATCATTTCACCTCCAAATACCGGTGTCCGACATGCGATCCTTCAACATTGTTATGACACTCGGACACTTCATTTTGGACAAAAATAATGCATTTTTTTCAAAAACTCGTCATGTCCAACACTTGGTCATGTACCGGTGTCAGATGCTTCTTGCAGAGTCCACAAAACATAGGCTGGCAGAAGATGAAATATTCTTCTGTTTGTTAGAAAGAAGAAATATGTCGATTAAATCTTGTCATTGTAGCTATGTCCATCAAACTATGAGTTATTTTTTGAGAAGAATTTATTGTCAGGTTCTACTGCAAAAAACAGGAGTAATCAAATATTGAATGTGAGAAGAGAGTACATTAATCTTTATCGTCTTCTTTTCTAGAGCGTTAACGCATGATAATTTCAAGTGTTTTTTGTTCGTATTGGGTTTTTGCTTAGTTTAGGTTGTGTTTTTTTTTTTTTTTTTTTTTTTTTTTTTTTTTTTTTTTGAGTTTGTGTTTGAATTTGTGTTTCTGTTTTTATGGCTGTTTTTGAATTACAAGTAATACTTTTCTTCTTATACTGATAATTTGATGATAAATTTTTTAAAATGTATTACTTATGTAACATTTTTTGATGCAGCTTTAGAATACTTGAGTTGTTCCAAGAATGAGACTGATTTGAACATTAATATTCCTGTCGTCATGATTGCAAAATCTGGAGGAGACATTCTAAACCAAGCTGTCAAAGCTAGAAAGCGAGGTAATGTTGTAGCTTGTTGTTGAATTAGATTCTCGGGATGTCCTTGGAAAATGGGGAGTTGGGTGTTCTGAGAGCTATTTCATAGGCACGTTAGGATATGTAAATTGCTCTTTTAACCGAGAAAAAAAAATGTCTGCAGCCATGATCATCTTGTAGTGGGAGCGTAGAACTTTTTATAGCCATTGCCGCATGATTTTTAAGAAGTTTCAGATAACCTTAATTTTAAGATTGTTCTTTTTAGCAAATCATACCATATTCTACCCAAAAACTTTGCCAATACAATTAAATCCTTCCTTTTCTCACCTTATTTTTGCTGATTTGAATTCATTATTATTGGATTGACCTATTTTTAAACTCATTTTTCTGAACTAAACTGAACTTATTTTTATTGAAGTGAACTTATGTTTGCTGAACTTGTACTTATTTTGACTTAACTTATTTTTACTTAAATCGAAGAATTTTTGAATAATTCAATTTTTTATTTAACTTATTTATATTGACTGAGGTGCAGTTTTATTGAAAATTAATAAAATAAGAAGAAATAACACAAGAAATTACAAACTATCTAAAAACAAGATAAACAACACAAAATCTTCAATCTTATCCAATGGAGACTCGCCAAAACGAAGCCCAAGAATCCTGTTGAGAACGTCAAAACTCGCGCCAAGAAACCAAGCCACGTTTTCTTGAATTTTCAAGATTTGCTTTAATCTTTCAAGAACTCTTCCAAGAATGAATCTTTAAATCAAGAAACCTTTCAATAATGAATCTTTTAATCAAGAAACTTTCAAGAAACCATCCACCAAGGTCCAAAGATAATTTTGAAGGAAACCACTAGCACAATGACTCACACATAAAAGCAATAAAGTCCAAAATGAGAAAAACCCTATCAAGTAAAGTGGGAAAAACCTCATGGACAAAACCAACTTACTCGCTAAATCCACCATCCATCATGTAAAGTGCTAACTCCAATGTCAATCCAAACATATTCAAGTGACAGACAAACATATTTATTGACACCTTATTCCACCAAAAGAATGTATTAGTGACTAATGGTGTTGGCTTTGATAGCTATCCATATAGCCACAACTATAATCCACATTATCATCAAACTTTACCATTGTCACCCACACCTTTGTTTTATCCCTTTCAAATCTAATTGGATTCAACATAAGGTTGGTTGGCTCATCCACAATTGGTTTTGATTTAGATAACTCACCTGTGCTCAAATGCACATCACCTTGGTAACCAATGCTTGTGTTCGAATTTTTGGACTAAAAACCTACCAAAAATTTAAATTGACTTTAACCACTTAACTAACAAAATTGAAAACTAAATTATCCATCAACAACCACCTAGTTTTCTAAGAGAAACCACGTTGCCCAACAACTGTTAATACACGCCGAAAACACGCATGCTATGTTGTTCTGTTTTTGCACATATATTAAGATTCTGCGTCAATCTTCAAGAAACCTTCCAAGATCAAATCTTTGAATCAAGAAACCTACAAGAACATATTTACATTAACCTGTAGATGGAATATGATGGTAAAACACTACTATGACTCAAAGCAATAAAATGTAGAAGTGTGAAAAATCCTATTAACTGAAATGGGAGAAAAGTTGTAGGCAAAACCAACTTGTTCCCCGATTTCACCTTGATTTCCAATGCTTTTAGTTGGATGATGAGAATTCGTTTGTCACCATACATGCTATTCATGAGCTATATGACGATCTTAAAAGTCTTTGAATCCCCATAAACTACAATTTCACCCATCGTTGCATCATCTGTAGAAGCTACTATCAAACCTTTGAAGTTTCGAAGTTGTCAACCTGATTTGTATCCACGCAACACTTAATTTTTTAAAATTTTACAGAGGAACGATCAAAGTTGTTTAGACTAGTTATATGGGTATGATGATTAGATAAAGTGTCAGGAAATTATTTTGACACTTTATTATATAAAAAAAAAAGAACGATATTAAGTTATATGGGGTAAAAAAGAAAGATTTAAGTGGGTTATTTTTTTTCCTCTTTGCAACATAAACCCAACTTCTCCGTCATCGGAGCGGAGTTTGACGATATAATAACTTTGTGTTCAAAATTCCTGTAATAACAATCGCCCCAATATTCACATAAAAAATTAGGCGAATTTCACCGTCACTTAGCAAATACTTGTTTGTGGATCCTTCTTCGTTATGCGACTTGCGATACTTGAGGTTGTGAAGGGTGTCGGGGTAACATAGGATTTGTAAATTCTCGTGCTTTAAGGGGAATGCTCGAAACAGTGGGTCTGAAACATGTTAGAATGGTTGTTCTGTGGTGTAGTGGGTGTGTATGCGTGTTTATTTATTCATTAATTTTATTTTGTACTTCTAACACCTATTCTCTTCATTTCCCCATCTCCCTCCCAACAGTTGTATCAAAATAATCATATAATATTCTATCATGCCTTAAACATTAGTAGTACATTTTATTGATTGAAATTATAGGGGATGCTAGGATAATTATATGGTCCTCGTATCACCTATTATCGCTATTTTCCTAAGAAAATCTTGACAATTACTCAATAAAAACATTTTTTATTCTTTTATGCTTCAAAAAATACTAATCCATCAATTTTTTGGGGTTTGACATTTTTTCAGTGGAGCTGCAAGTATACTTGATAACACGTTCAGTTGTCGATCTTTCTAATAGCTTATTATGGGTAATGTCTGTCGGAACCCTGATTGTTGCTTCAGTGTGGCTGGATTTGTGTGGACAGGAGCAACAGAGTGATGAGCGATATAATGAATTGTCACCGAAGGTTAACTTCTGAATTATTTTAACTTTTCCCCAAAATCTGAACTATTGCAATTGTATGATGTCAGGAAGTGTGTTATTTATTATGTGCGTGTAGATACTACCATGGTTAAAAAATGTGGCTGCATTGTCGCGTACCAGCCTTATGTTAACGGATTTCAATTTTACCAAAACAAGGTTGGGTGATGTGTAGCTGGTATTTAATACGGCGTTCCAGCGTTTTGCGTGGTATGTATCGGAATCGCCGAGTTTTTATCGGTGTAACTCTGAAAATGCAATAACTGCAGCCGATTGAAGATTGAAATTGCCGAAAATAAATGCCATTGTTGAATAATAAGGTTAGGGAGAAAGGAGACAGAAAACAGATGAGGCGTGCTTTTTAAAAGGGCTTATCTTATCCACTTTGGGAATAGCTAGCGGTAAGTGGTAATATATCTCTTTTTCTTGGCAAATTTTTTTAATAGTGTTCCGCACATCTATCTCAACATCCGCATCTCTGTAACTCTTACCTTTTGAATGTGCTCCTTCTTATAAGCCCAACATTTTGTACCGTTTTGACATCCCTATTGAATTTCTCCTTCAACTTTAAAGGGATGTTTTTGCACATAACACTCCCGTGGTTGCTCTCCATTTAAGCCACCTACACTTAATCCTATGTGCCACATCTTGGTCAATTTCACCATTCATTTGGATAAATGACCCGAGAAATTTAAAACATTCCCTCATATCTATAACTATTTTGTCCAACCTCATCGCATCACTTACCCCCCTCTAAGTCCCAAAGTGGTAGTCCATATATTCCATCTTATTCCAACTTAGCTTAAACCCTCTAGACTCCAACCTTTGTCTCCATTGCTCTAATTTGGCATTAACCCCCTCTCTAGTTTCATCCACCAATACAATATCATCCGCAAACAACATGCACCATGGTACCTCATCTTGGATTGACCTTGTTACTTCATCCATAACCACTGCAAAAAGAGAAAGGCTTAACACCGACCCTTGGTGCAACCCAATTGTTATAGGGAAGTCTTTAGTCAACCCACCACAAGTCCTAACATTTGTTGACACCTCCCGATATATATCCTTAACCACGTCAATATACTTTCGTGGTATGCCTTTCTTTAGCATTGCCCACCAAAGTACATCTCTTGGAACCTTGTCATAAGCTTTCTCTAGATCCATGAAAACCATATGTAGGTCCTTCTTCCGCATCCTATAGAACTCCATAATTTGTCTTAACAATTGAATTGCTTCCATAGTGGATCTTCTTTAGATTGCGCAAAAAACGAAGCTATGGGATGGCGAGAGTATTTACGATCTTCTTTAGATTTGGGTGCCATTAGATTTTCGTGATTTTAGTTTTATTTTATGATGATTATCTTGTTTTTAAGTTTGTTAGATAGTTTGTTAGGATTAAATCTTAATTTGTGAGGATTTTAGGCAAGTTGTTAGGATATAGATCTAGTTGTGTAAGTGGATTGATTGTGTGATGTGGCCGGATTTAGGGGCAAGTGGGGTGGATTTTCACATGCAACTTGTCACTTTAGGATTATATTTTGTTTTAGGATATTATTTGACTTTGAATTGGAGACTTGTTCCAATCATAGTGTTAATTTGGGTCATAGCCCCAATTTGGCCCATTTGGGCCCTTTTCGTGAAAGAGCATCCGCCACTTGATTGGAAGGCCCGGGCTTATATTGAACCTCGAAGTCAAAGCCCACTAATTTTTGCATCCACTTTTGGTAATCGCTCCCCACTTCCTATTGTTGTGTGATATACCTCAAACATTGTTGATTAGTACGAACTACAAAATGTCACCCTAAGAGATAATGCTTCCACTTGACAATCGCCAAACATATTGCCATTAGTTCCTTCTCGTAGATTGATTTGGCTTGAGCCGTCACCCCCAATAATTTTCTATAGTAAGCAACGGGCTTCCCATCTTGCATAAGAACTGCCCCTAACCCAAACGTGGATGCATCGGACTCCACTATAAACTCCTTGTCAAAATGAGGCATAGACATCACATAGCCCGTGGCCATAGCGGCCTCAAAGGCGTGGCCCGCTTCATCATTCCACCCAAAAGAATCTTTTTTGAGTAGGCTTGTCAAGGGCTTAGCAATTTGAGCATAACTCTTCACAAACTTTCTATAGTATCCAATAAGGCCTAAAAACCCCCTTAACTCTCTCAGATTTGTTGGGCTTGGCCATTCAAAGTGTAGCTTTAATCTTCTCCTGATCTAGTGATACCCCTTGTTGGGATATAATGTGGCCCAAATAAGCCACCTCATTCTTTCCAAACTCGCATTTGTTAAAATTAGCATATAGTTCATGAGAAGTTAACAGACTTAACACCTCACGCAAATGTACTAAATGATCACTGTGACTTTCTACCATAGACTAATATGTGACCAAAAAAGACTAGGACAAACTTACGATGGTGGGGCCGGAAGGTGTTGCTTATGAGTGATTGGAAACTTGTCGGAGCGTTGGTGAGGCCGAAAGGTATCACTAGGAATTCGTAGTGACCCTCGTGAGTGTGGAATGCGGTCTTGTGAGTATCCTACTTCCTAACTCGTATTTGGTGATACCCGCACTTGAGATCCAACTCGGAAAACACACTTGCCCCACAAGCTCATCCAGTAACTCATTTATCACTGGTATCGGAAACTTTTCCGGAACTCTACTTATTCAAGGCTCGATAATCCACACAAAACCTCCACGACCTATCCTTCTTTTTCACCAATAGCACCGGACTTGTGAAAGGGCTCGTCGATAGTCGTATGATCCCCTCGTCGAGCATTTCTCGTATTAAATGCTCGATCTCATCCTTTTGAATTTGCAGAATATCGGTACGGACACACACTAATGGGACCACTGCCTCTGTTTTAAAAAATTGTATGCTCATGGTTCCTCTTAGGTGGCAATCCTTGATGCATGTTGAATACCTACGCAAACTCTTCAGAGATTCCCTTTACAAAAGTAGGTGGTGGTTCCAAATCATCATTTCCCTACTTTTCTTCCAACTTATTAACTTCTATCCACAATCCCTCTCCACTTTTAGTGAGAGTTCATATCATCGCCTTAAGTGAGATGGCGGTCCTTTCAAGAGACGGATCCCCATGCAACGTTACCGGCGTCCCGGCCACCGTGAATCGCATCACGTGGGTCTTCCAATTCATTGTTACATCTCTCAATTTAGCAAACCACTATACCCATAATATCACATCCGCGTTCCCCAATCTCAGTGTCAAGAAATCGTCAACCACTGTCACACCACTGTCCTTTGTCCACCGTCTAGTTTGACGTGCACTCCTTGACAAACCCCTTTCCCTTTTACTATTTTGGCTTATCCAAAGGAAACCCCAAATTCGCCCTTTTCCGTGATCAGTGACCTTGTCTCCTCTACCACTATGGTGGAAATAAAATTTTGAGTTGCTCCAGGATCGACCATCACCCCCACTTTCCTCCATAAAACCACCCCTTTGAGATTCATGGTTTTTGGGTTTTCAGCTACAGGTGGGTTTTTTTTTATTTTATTTTTATTTTTTATTATTATTTTTTTTTATAGCAAGTAACTAACTTTAAAATAGAGCATATAACAACACAATATCAATCAATCCTAGCCTTAATCCCAAAAAAAATTGGGGTTGGCTACATGAACCAAAATTACCATTCCATGTGGTCATCCACATAAATTTTCCTTCTTCATCGCCTGCGATCAAGAACATCATTCTCTTGTAAATCTAAAAGCTTCATATCCTTCTTAACCCCTTCCCACCAAGTCATTTTCGTTTTTCCCCTACCTCGTTTGAGATTTCCATGATCCCACCCTTCCACTCGTCGCATCGGGGCTCCCTCCAGTCTCCGTCTCACATATCTGAACCAACGCAAACGATTCTCCCTTAATTTGCTTGCTATGTCTGCAACCCTAACTTTTCGACGTATTACTTCATTTCTGATTCTATCCCTTAGAGTGTTCCCGCACATCCATCTCAACATTCGCATCTCCGTAACTCCTATTTTTTTGAATGTGCTCCTTCTTGTAAAACCAATATTCTGTAGCGTAGAGCAACACTGGTCTTATGGCAGTCCGGTAGAATTTCCCCTTCAACTTTAACGGGATGTTTTTGTCACATAACACTCCCGTAGTTGCTCTCCATTTAAGCCACCCAGATTTAATCCTATGTGTCACATCTTGGTCAATATCACCATTCTTTTGTATAAATGACCCGAGATATTTAAAACATTTCCCCATATCTAGGGCTTTTCCATCCAACCTTACCACTGCATCACTTACCCCCCTCTGAGTCCCAAAGCGACATTGCATATATTCCGTCTTACTCCGACTTAGCTTAAACCCTCTGGACTCCAACCTTTGTCTCCATTGCTCTAATTTGGCATTAACCCCCTCTTTAGTTTCATCAACCAATACGATATCATCCGCAAACAACACACACCATGGTACCTCATCTTGGATTGACCTTGTTACTTCATCCATAACTATTGCAAAAAGAAAAGGGCTTAACGCTGACCCTTGGTGCAACCCAATTGTTAAAGGAAAGTCTTTAGTCAACCCACCACAAGTTCTAACATTTGTGGATACCTCCCGATACATGTCCTTAACGTGGTCAATATACCTTCGTGGTATGCCTTTCTTTATCATTGTCCACCAAAGAACATCTCTTGGCACCTTGTCGTAAGCCTTCTCTAGATCAATAAAAACCATATGGAGGTCCTTCTTCCGCGCCCTATAAAACTCCATCATTTGCCTTAACAAATGAATTGCTTCTATAGTGGACCTCCCAAGCATAAAACCAAATTGGTCTTCAGAGATGCTTGTGCGTGCTCTCAACCTATGTTCTATCACCCTCTCCCACAACTTCATAGTGTGACTTATATGCTTGATCCCTCGATAGTTAGAACAATCTTGGGCACCTCCTTTGTTCTTGTAAACTGGGACCACAGTGCTCTTTCGCCAATCTTGTGGGATCCTCAATGTTTTCCAAACCTTTTAAACAAATCTGTTAGCCAATCAATACCCACCTTACCCAAACACCTCCACACCTCCACCGGTATACCATGAGGACCAACTCCTTTCTTTGTTTTCATCTTTTTCAAAGCAGTCTCCACCTCTACCCTTCTAATTCTCCGCACATATTCCATGTTAATTTCCTCCTCATCCACTGTCATATCTGTTGTGACCTCTCGTTGACTTCCATTAAACAATTCATCGAAGTACTCCTGCCACCTGGTCTTTTATGTCTTCGTCTTGAACCAAAACCTTATGTTTCTTATCTTTGACACACTTTACCAAGCCAATAGCCTTCCTCGCCTCTTGTCTTCTTTTCGCCATTCTGTAGATTTCTTTTTCTCCCTCTCTAGAGTCTAAACTTTCATAAACCTCCTGAAAAACCTTTTCTTTCGCTTGCCGCACAGCTACCTTTGCCTTACATTTAGCCTCCTTATACTCTGCGAAGGTTTCCTCGGTCCTACATTTTACCAATGCCAGATAACAATCTCTTTTGTGTTTTATCGCTGCTTTCACTTCCTCATTCCACCAAGAAGTATCCTTATGCATCATACTCTTTCCCCTTGATTCCCCCAATACCTCCTTGGCCACTTTAAGGAAACAACTCTTCATCTGTGACCAAGCTACCTCTGGATCCGCCTCTTTATCCCTATTCGCCTCCTTGATCACTTTCTCTGTGAAAACCTTAGCATTTGCATCCCTCAAGGTCCACTATCTTATCCTCGGCTCGCCTTTACTACATTTACTTTTCCCACTCTCTTTTAAACGAATAGTCATCACCAATAGCCGGTGTTGGGTAACCACACTCTCTCTGGGATGACTTTGCAATCTATGCAACTTTGTCTATCCTCCCTTCTTGTGAGCAGTAAGTCTATTTGAGTTGCATTTGCTCCGCTACGAAAAGTTATCAAGTGGTAATCTCGCTTGTAATCTAATCCACGGTACAGTTTCCCTCTCAGTTAATGTGATTGATTATACTAAGCAAGTTGGTTGAGCAGCATTTACATTTCTATCATCAAGTTGGCAGTATCCAGGGTCGGAATAAACAATAGTTTGACAGCTTTGATTTCAGTCATGCTGCATCCTTAAATCCGATGTGGGTGAGACTTTTACTAACAGAAATAAGTAGACTATTGTGTATGCCTATTGTTTCAGAAATGAGTGCTGATGATATTGATAGGTTATTGATGTGAATATTGATAAACACTCGCTACTCACACTCAAAGAATCTAGTTTCAATTCTCTAAAGAAACACCAAGAATTTAAACTGGGGAATTTTTGAATAAATTTTCGTTTGGTTAAAGCTCCAAGCACCCTCAAACTCAATTTATCCTAACGTGAATCTAAAGCTCAAAACACCAATTCACAAGATCAAGAATATTGTTTTTGAACGAAAACAATAGAGAAAAAACGCACAACAATCAAGTTGATTTTTATTACTCAAAACAGTCCATCTATGTTGTTACAACTTAATTTGAAGGTTATTTATAATATAACCCAACAACTAGATCCTAACAACTTCCTAGGACAAAAAGAAATCCTAACACACTTGAAAAAGACTCTCAAAATTGTCCAACTTGTCCACTTGCACAAGTTGCACAACAAACTCAATCCACTTGTACACAAGTTGCACAAGTTGATCTTGCCATGTGCAATTATTCTAACAAACTAAGATATTATTCTACTTGACTAACTAATTAAAAAACAAAATAATCAGCAAATATATCTAAAATACACGTCACAAACAAATCCTAACTGTAGTTAGACTCCAGGTAAAAGAAATCTAACTAAAAACTGATTTCTAGTTTGACAGCGGAGCAAAAAAATGAATAAAACATTATCTTCTGTATTTTTTTGAATTTTTGAAATATTTTTCCCTGAAAGTAGATTCAATAAGCTTTCCAACGCATATCCACACGCCTTCTGACTCAAATCCAATTGTCAACGAAAAATCATCAAAGTCAGACATACTGCACTGCTCCGAAACTGAAATTCTATCTTTAAAAGCTCCAAGAAATGTCCTAGATTGAAACTTTTAATCAAGAAACTTTCAAGAACATGATGTTCCGTCATTTTAGACCAAGCATAAAGAAAATCATGGAAATCACAAACACTTAAAAGCAATTAAAAGCCTCAAATGAGAAAAACCCTTGCAAGTGCAGTGGGAAAAAACCCATAGGCAAAGCCACCAATAACCCGGATGTGAATGTCATCCTTGTATTCACATTAGTTATACACTTGTCCAATGTGAAGTTCAACTGCTGAAGACTTAGTTGTAGAATGTTGATTCATACAAATCTAACTTGTTGAAACTTGATCAGATGAAGAGGTTTTTTCCATGCTACGAGTACTTGGGTGGGGTAGTGTATTAGGATCTTTATGGTTATATGTTAAAACCAAGTGATCTAAATCAAGGCAAGCGCTCAATGCAGTGTGAAGGGAAGAAGACTGCGCGATAAATAACTTGTAATGCATCTAAAGTTTTATCCTCAAAGATACCTAAGTTGGGTTCTTTCCATGTTGATTATGAAGTATACATACTTTGTTATCATAAATAGTGTGCTTTATTTGAAACTAAAATGCCTAATAGCTCTGAAATCCTCTTTATAAGTATTGATTATAGCTTACGTCTTCTTCCAGACTGATATATTGGGATGATCTGCAAATTTATTTCTTTAGTAATTTATGTACTATTTTTTGTGACCAGGAATCTTCTGCAGCCAATGATGATTCTGAGGAAGATACACTTGATATAAGTGTGGTGGGTGCTGTGGTGTTTGTCATTGCAGCTTCCGCCTTCCTGTTGCTATTGTATTTTTTTATGTCGCATTGGTTTGTTCTGGTGTTGATTGTTTTCTTCTTAATTGGGGGCTCTGAGGTAATTTTAATGTTTGAAAACTCATATAGAAATATTCTCTAGCTTCGAATTAAATATTACGATTGACTTATGAGTTGAATCTATTTTTCTAGCTAATAATTTGGCTTCTTTTGGCTGGAGAACGGGAAAGAGTTAACTTGAGTACTTGATATCTTACTATCTACTTTCTTCTTTATTTCTAAAACAAATTTTGTAAGGAAATATGATATACATAGCTCTTATCGCCACTAGTTAGGAGTTATAAATGTAAATATTTAGGTAAATAAATATTTATTTGACCGATTTATGCAACATTTTTATCATTCTCCAAATTTATATCGTTTCTAGATATTGAATGAAATGCTTATTTATAGTTTTTTAGGAATACATATATTATTAGCCTTTTTGTAAATATGATGCAAAAATTATATGCCTAGGTATCTCCGGTTATCCACTTGATGACTTTATTTAATCAGTAATCTATGGTCATAATTATGAAATTATGATTTACACAATTTGCATCAATACAATAATTTAATTATCTCAACCGGTTCTATTTTTATTATTACAAAGTTGAAGTTATTAATGATTTAAGGTTTTCCCTTTAAAAAAAATAAAAATGATTGAAGTTATGCCTTGAAGATGTTGCTAATGTTGCAGACAATTATTTTATCTTCAAAAACCAAAGTGGGTAGGAAAAAGAGTGGTGCATGGGGAGTCGTAAGGGTTAAGGTGGGATAAAATAAGTAGAAGAAAATGTTATTAAGTGTAATTAATGTAACAAAACACCCCAAAATCACAAATGTAACCAACATAGAGGATTGTGAGGCTATATCTTTGATTGGATATATTTGAAGAAGCTACAAAAATGATAAATTGTGAAACCCTTTGTTCTTTCGTTTTCAAAAGGATGACAATTAAGGATCACAATATTGTTTTAGGTAGGAATTTATGATTTGAGTGAATTATAGATCTTTTCAATCTTAATCCCTCTAGAAAATTTAGGGAGATGTTTTAGTTTAGGCTTTAAATCAAAAGCTCCATTTTGTATAAATACTTAGGTTCTATTATTCAAAGGATGGTGAATTGGATGGGGTTGTGGCTCAATTGATCAAATTAGGATAGTAGAAGTGGAAGGAAGCAGTTTTACTGTGATCAAGTTATGCCCCATTTTATAAGTATGCAACCTCATATATTAAAGGGAAGGTTATAACATACAGCTAACTTAACTTGTCATTGCTTTATCGCCTATATGATATCAAATTATTGGCTTTGAAATATAGTCACCTTCATAAGATAATGATGCCTAGATGTGATGGACCATTCAAGATTTTGAAAAAAGTTGGTGATAATGCTTATCAACTTGAGCTACCAGGTGAATATGGAGTCCATGCTACTTTCAGTATAGGTGATTTATCTCCATATGTGCCTGATGAACAACTTCGAAGTTTGAGGTCAAACTCTTTTGAAGAAGGGGAGGATGAGACAAATGTAAGCATCAGTGATATTGGTGATATTAATGAAATATGTTATGGAAAATTTGATGGCAACTTCGAATATGGTGATATCGATGGTGTCAATGGCAAGGATGCAACCATAGGTGAATTAGTTGTATATGGAAATATCAACCATATGGGTGCATCAAGGGTAGGGATTTGTGTGTGCATGGTCACTTATCAATAAGTGGCACGCAAATCAAGGCAAGAAATGGTGGATTTTGGGAACAAGATGGTTTTTGCCTATGAGTTTTTTTTCCCACTAGGTTTTTCTTATTTTTGGCTTTGACTTTTATTTCTTGTGGAGTCTTAATCATCATAGTTATGCTAAAATGCATGGAGAAAGGTTTCTTGATTAAAAGATTGGATCTTGAAGCATTTCTTGAAGCTTTTGAAAATCTTGAAAATATGCGCAAAAATTAACGAAGCAATGGGCGTGTTTTTTGAAGATTTTGCAAGATCTTGGGCACCATGCAAAGTGACATAATTTTAGTCTAATTTATGATGATTATCTTGTTAAGTAATTATTTAGTCAAGTTGTTAGGATATTTTCTTGATTAGTTAGTTAGTTAGAGTTTGTTAGGTAAGATAAGATCAAATTGCAAGTTGCATGATGATTTGGCAACCTTATCTTGAGTTTGGTGAGCAATTTGTGCAAGTGACACAAGTAGGCCGAATTTCCTAGTGTTTATTAGTTGTTTTTAGCTAGGATTTTTGTTGATGATGATACCTATAAATAATCTCGACAATAGGTTGTAAATTAATTAAGTTTGAGTTGAATGAAACAGTTTGTTTGTTTATTTCGAAACAAAAACCCGAAAATTAAGAGTTGGTGATTAAGTTCTTTATACTCTTGTGTAGATTAATTAGTAGCTTTGAGGGTGCTTAGGCTTTAATCAAAGGACTAATTGATCAACCTAAATTTGAGAATCTTGGTAGCTTGGCCTTTATAGGATCGAAAATTTAGTCCTATTCTTGTGAGTTTTCAATCCATACGAAAATTCACATCAGATAAGTATTGCATAGATGCGTATGCTACGAAATGGATGTAGGGCATACAAGAAAGGATAGAAGAAGCTCTATTTTAATTGGATTAAAACAAACGGATTCATGCACTTTACATGGGGACTATAGAAGAGGAGTGATTAAAAAATCAAGTTCAAATATGTTTTTAACATGGAATAATAAATGCTTTCAAATAAAGATCAATAAAAATGCTTTGTATAAATGAAATGATTCTGAATATAACCAACAAAAGGAAACGCCCTTTACGGAAACCGTAACCAACTTAATGAAATTGAGGGAGTAGTGTTTGAAAGTTACGTTGGACTAGTTTTGAAAGACACTCCCGAAAGTTTGGACCACTTTGTGTCAAATAATAGTTGAAACTATTTGTAGACAACCGCTCATTGTTGAGATAGTATCTATCAATCATTCCTTGTGTATTTAGTTGATCTGGTTATTGCTAGGTTCTCTTATGTGTTTAATTGTACCACTTTGGGTTAGTTCAATTCCGATGCATTTAATTCTTTACCTTTATCTTTTTAATTTTCAGCTAGAATGTATTAAAATTTCCTGAATTTGAATTTATTGTAATCGATTTCTCTATTCAGTTATATGTGAAACATGTGTGCAGGGAATGTATTATTGCATATCAAGTGTTGTGCTAAGGTACACCCTATTACGCTTTTCTTTCTAGCCTTTTGACAATGTTAAATGTGTTTTAGATCTCTTTTCTTTTTTGAAAAATTGTAAAGAAATATCTATTAATTGTCAGTTTTTGAAAACTACCTATTAAAAAAATTTAGCTGCTTTTGTACCTATTATAATCTTTCGGTTCTATTAGCATTACTTTATAGTTTATATTACGCATCATATTTCTCGAAATACTCCGATTGTGGGCCCCTTTCCAGTCATTTACCTCCATTAACTTTATTTTTTACACGATTTCTCTCCATTTTCCCCTTTTTCTTCTGCATAATAAATTGAGAAATAGATTTTTTGACTCCATCTTCTTCAATCCTCTAAATTCATCTGTTCATTTAACACATAATTTTTATTTTTATTTTCTTATTTTTTTTGTGTTTGATTCTTGAAACACGTGCTTACAAAACCATCTTAATTGAAAGATGCTCATAATTTACTGTGGTTTTCGCCGATTTATTAGAAAAACGAAAAAGCTGCATCACAAGGTGCATAACTAGCACCTAATTGCAAAAACATAACATAATTTGAGAAGATTTAATGTAAGACTAAAAGATCATATAATACAAATGTGGGAAAGTTGGGTACAAAATGCATCGAAAATTGGATGCAATTTTCGTTTCACTTTCGACAAACGATGTACTTTGTAATTCGAGTTTCTAAATAGTTTTGTTAAGTAATTGATTATAAAGCAAACAAACAAACAAAAAAAAAACACAATTTGAAAGAAAAATGAATGATTGGAACATGAATCACATAAATGTCATTCGCTAACGGTTTACACATCAAGGGATAAAGATCGATGTTCTAAGATGGAGGCGACATCTTTCCTTCAAAATATTTATCATCATGCATCATTTTCATAAATATGATGTATATGAATTCCTGCATATTCACTGGGAAAAAAATTAAACGAATACAAAATCTCTCATAGAAAAGTTAAGGAGAGTGAGATGAGTGGATTTGATATTTTCTTGGTTGTTAATGGAAAATGAATGACAAAAAACAGTTGAAGAGAGAGAGAGAGAGAGATTATAAGGTGAGGATTAGAGAGAAGAAATTACTACCTCCGTTAACAAATACTTGCAACACTTTCCCTTTTAGGAAGTTACCAATTATTTGTAATACTTGCTTTTTTTCCTATTTTGGTAAGTTTTTTCATTTAAAATTCCAAAAACACCCCGAATTAAAACACATTTTAATTTAAGTTTAACTCTAACACCCAAAATCATTGATTAACTAAATTTATAATCCTATACTAATGAACCACCACCATCACCACTCTTTTCTCCTTCTCTCCTCTCCAACCACCCACTGAAACCACCACCACCCGTTTTGTTTCTCTCTCTTCACCCACCAGTCCGAAACCACAACCACCACCACCATTAGCACCACCTCAGACCACGTTGACCTTGGAACACCTCCAAACCCTCCATCATTTTTAAATTCTCCATCATCATCTTCGTATTCTCCAAACCCACCATCATCATTTTCGTCTTCGACCACCACCACCACTATCCCCTTTCAAACCAGCCCACTCCCATTCACCTTTCGAACCACCCCCATTCACCTTTCAAACCACCACCATTCACCAACCCTTTCAAACCAGCCACCCACCCACCCAGCACCCTGTAATGAATCAATACTAAGACCAAGGGCAATTTAGGTAGTTCATAATAAGTTAGGAGCTTCTAGAATACTTTAGTGTTAGGTAGGATTTTTCTTAAATATAGGCTTAGTAGAGGAGGATGAAGGGGGTGTAAAAATTAGAAGTGAAAACTTTTGAGTGTTGTGAGCTAAACTCACTAATGGAGAATTGTAGGCTAAACCTACTTTAGAGAGTCACGGCCTCAAGCCATTTATCTTTATAGTCTTTCATTCCAATTAATCAATCTTTTATTTCATCTTATCTGGCATTCTTAGTTCCAAGTTACTGTCATTACTAATCTGAAATTTCGGTATTATCGTCCATTTACTTATCTAATTAGTCGGTTTGGGTCAGTTCCTTACACACCCCTTTCGAACCCCAAAACCCCAATCTGCTATTCGAACCCCAAAACCCCAGTCCACCGCCAGAATGCCTTCGAACCACTACCACAATCTTCAAACACCAGCAACAATTTCTGAAAGCCACCACTACAATCTTCGAACACGACAATCGAATTCGATTGTTTTCAGTGGTTTTGGCGTGGTTTTCGGTGTTGTGGTGTGGTTTTTGGTGGTTGTGGTGTGGAGTGGTGGTATATCAGTGCTTGTGGTCGGATTTCGGTGGTGTGGTGTTGGTGGTTTTGATGGTGCTTAATCTCATTTTTTCTCTCTCCCCCTCCTTTAATTACATGCCCTTATATTTTATTAAGTACAATTAAGAAAAATTGTCTAGGGATATGTGCAACCTCAAGAGTTGCACATATTTGTTAACGGAGGTAGTACTAAAACTAAATGGATTTTAGTTGGGAATATGAATAAAAAGGGTACATATGTCATTTCACACTAGCTAAAAATGGAGGGAAATGACTGAAACTGGGCCCTGCAGTCGGAATATGGTGAAAAAAATCATTATAAGGTACTGCTTCACTCCTACTAGACGGTTGTTTTCAAGAACAAAAATAGGTAGTTTCGGAGTTTGTTTGTTTTTTCTTTTTATTCATAATATTTTTTTTCTTTTCTTTTCTTTCTGTGTGCTTGTCTCTTTTATTTGTTTAAGACGTTGCAGAAAAGGTAGACAAATACATATCAAATTACCTCGTGTTGGGGAAGTGTATATCATTCATTTATTGGTCCGGCTGGCATGTACTGGCTTCGCACTTTTTTGGTTGTTTACTCGAAGCAGGTCATACTCGTGGATTGGCCAAGATATTCTTGTAAGCTCAGCCTATTTCAACTTTATAGTTTTGATAATGGAAACCCAATTAAAGTGCTTTTCAACCTTTTGGAGTTTCTGTTCATGAAATGCTGTAAATATCCTGAAGTTTTGGCAGCCTTAGTATGCTTAGTTTTGCTACCTTTAACTAACTTATACAAAATTTATATATTCAGTTATTCACATGTGGATAAACTGATGACAAAGTAGTGAAAGCATCCTGCTTTCACCTTGTTCTGATTTACCTTAAAAAAAAAATTGAATTAAAATAGTGTACTGTTGTTAATTTCACTGTTTGTTGTGTCGTCAGGGAATATGTTTTATGATCAGAGTTTTGCAAATCATCCGGTTGCCAAATATTAAGGTCCAAATAACCACTTAACTACATTATCGACATATTGAAGCAAATTAGACTTACACAATGGCTGCATATGAACAGGTTGCGACAGTTTTGCTGTGTTGTGCATTCTGTTATGATATCTTTTGGGTCTTTATATCAAAAATGATATTCCAGCAAAGCGTCATGGTTGAGGTAAGATTATTCATCTCTGTATCTATCTGTTATGAGGTGTTATTGTTAGTATTTTATATTTCACGTTTGTGTTTACTATCTGTGAACTGTTAGTTCCATCCTATTCTCACTATATATATAGATCTACATATGCACATATATGACAGAGAGGGAGAGTGAGAGGGAGAGATAGGGAGAGAGAGAGGGGGAGAGAGAGAGGGAGAGAGAGAGAGAGAGAGTATCCACTGAAAACTTAATATTTGCTGAGAACAATAAAAACAATACCGTACTTGAAATGATTCCGCGAGAACGGGTGTTGATGGTCTTCTTTTGCAGCACCACAAAGGACAAACAAGTTGGATCAATGTCGATCTGATGCTGTTGTAACCCTTCCATAATTGCTAGTCTATTCGTGAAAACTTCCGAGATAAAACATTTTCATTTTGGCATAATCTGCATAGCTCATTAAAACTTCCAAAGAATTTTGTGGAATATTGGCCCGCTAAAGAGTCTCCAAGGAGAGAGTTGTGGAAAAAACTATTATTTTCTTAGTTGAGTAGTTTCCTAAGTAGATTTTCATTTGTTTTCTTTTCTTTTTTTTTTTTGATAAGCCGTGGAAGCCTATAAAAGGTAACAAACCTTAGCTCTATCCCAACAATGAACAAAAGGTCGAATAAGATGGTAGACGGTCCATTTGAGGCAAGAGGCTAGAGGAAGTGAGTCGTTCACTTTTGGTCCACCCAAGGTGAGGAAAAAGATGGGACGTCGCCTCCATCCCTTATTTTACACGTAAAACCTCCTTGCGTAAAAGTTCTTAGAACGAAACCTACGTTGAAGCGAGGAGTCGTTACTAGGAAACCTTTGTTCGAGATGGTTATAATCCGAAATACGTGGATATTTACACTACATGAATCAAAATTAGGGTCGGCTACATGAGCCAAAACTAACCATTCCATGTGGTCATCCACTCATCCACATAAATTTCCATCCTCCATCCCCTGCGATCAAAAACCCCGTTTTCTTGTGAATCCAAATGGTTCATATCTTTTTTAACAACTTCAACCAAGTCATTTTTTGTCCCCTCCTATCTCGTTTGTGATCTCCCTGATCCCACTTTTCCACTTTTGTTCAAACTAGCGCAAACGGTTTTCCCGTAGTTTGCTTGCGTAATTCCTGCTGTAGATGTGTTGTAGATGACTTCATTTCTTTATTTCTGACTCAATGCCTTAGAGTGTTCTCGCACATCCATCTCAACATCCCATCTGCGTAACCCCTAACTTACCTTTTTATTGTGCTCCTTGTAAGCCTAACATTCGTACTATAGAAGTTCCCCTACAAATTTAGTGGAATGCTTCAGTCACACTACACTCCCATGGCCGATCTCCATATAGCCACCCTATCATAATCTTAGGAACCACATTTTGGTCAATATCACCATTCTTTTGAATAAATGACTCAAGATTAAAACATTCCCTCATAATTAGAACTTTTTTGTCCAACCTCACCATAGCATTGCTTTCCCCATGTGTGACCCAAAGCGACATTCCATATACTTCGTCTTACTTCGACTTAGCTTAAATCCCCTAGACTCTTACCTTTGCCTCTATTGCTCTAATTTGGCATTAACCATCTTAAGTTAATAATTATAAATTTAGATTATATTTATCTTATAATTTTGTAACCAACATTGAATGTACTGGAACTCAGTAAGGGTAGCGTAGTGCGCTCCCGAATTTGTATTCCGTTTTGAATCGAACTCCGTACCATGTAACATTGATTCTTCCATCCTTCATAAATTCATACACATAAATCCTTCACAAAAATCAGAACCCTAATTTGTGAGTTTTGAGATTGTAGTTCAACTTATACTCTTAAAATTCACATCAAGTTACACTATTATTTTCCGGCCTTATCATTTGTTCATCATTAGGAGTAAGTTAGGGGTTGTTTCTAATAAAGCTAAAATGAGGGAAAATCGTCTAAGATGGTTTATTGTCCGGCGTTATCATTTTTTCATCATTAGGAGTAAGTTAGGGGTTGTTTCTAATAAAGTTAAAATGAGGGAAAATCGTCTAAGATGGTTTAGGCATATAAGACGGAGACTAAGTAATGCTCTGGTAGGAAGGTTGGAAGAGTGGCAACTGGATGGATAGACGAAGTGGTAGAGGAAGACCAAAACAAACTTAGATGGGGATTGTTAGTGAAGATATGAGGGTGTTGGAGTTTGAAGAACATCTAGTATTAAACATAGAAGATTGGAGGAAGATGAATTCTATGGATGACTGTTGCGGTTCCTCATATTGATTCATGTCTAGTCGACCCCAAATTATTTTAGCAATAAGGCTTTGTTGTTGTATTATTTGTTCATCAATCACATCAATTTCTTTTGTTCAGTCATAAATAATTGCAACCATATCTGCTTCACCACTTTTATACTTATCATCGCTCACATAGTCATTACTTTGAGCCTCTGTTCGTTGCACTACTTTTTTTGTGTGCCATCGCCATCATTATTGCCCTTTTCTCCACCTTCCTTGTATTGGAATCGTCATTAAATTTGATGGGTTTATCTACTTTAATCATTGCCATACCATCATCAAGTTTTAGATCTGAGTTTACAAACTTGATAAAATTGATTCATTGAAGTTTATTCTGAAATTTGAAGTTATTTTCTGGTTAATTTTTACTTTGGAAATTTCGAATTTATTAAATTGTAGAAGCAAGAAGAGAGAATGGAACAGGGGAGGGCAGTAGCTCATTCAATCATTGTGGGGGTTGACTTGTTGAAGGAACAGATGAAAGAGGAGGTATGATGTATTCGGAAGAGAGAGAATGGAAGAGAAGGTGGGATCGATGGTTCATGGAGTAAAAGTTTCTCTAGGATAGGCATAGGTAATTATCAAGGTTGCCTAGTTCGTCATTCACTTCGGATAGATGAACGGGTAGATGGATCGCAATTCGCTAGTTGGTCGGAATTGGGATCGCAAGGGGGTTAATCTTTGGTCCGATATTTTGGGTCAGAATTTGCTATAGTGTGGTTCACTAATATTTTATTAATAATGTTCGTGCTTTTCAATAGGATTATATGAAAATTAATAATACACATAAATTAAAAACTTCATAATGAAAACATTAGTGCAAAGTATATACGTAAACTAGTAATTACTTCTCTAAGAAGCTGAGATGTTTTTGTCAAAAAAAAAAAAAAAAAAAGGAAGAAGCTGAGTAGTTAAAATTAAGGGAAAAATGGGTGGGCAACAATTGCCGTAAAACTGTATTAAAAGTCAATGTCTGTAATTCTGTACAGCTGTACATGCATGTGCTCCAACAATAAAAAAATACAGTAAAAAATTGATAAAATTAACAAAAATAATCCAAACTATTGAGCACCTTCTCAATTTAATCCCAACTACTCTTTAAGTATGGATGAACCCAACTATTAGGGGTATTTTCAATATTAGTTTAACGGCTTTGGTAACTTGCTACAATAGGTTATCCCCTTCTTTAACCTCGTTCTCTCTCCTCTCCACTAGCACCACGGTAATCAAGATCACTAATTCTTAAAAAAATCTTTTGCTTCTACTTCCTACTATTCCATAACTAGCAAACTTCTATTCCCCAAATATAAGATCTCTTCCCATTTTTATCCTGAAAATTAAAGCTATCATTCATCTTTTCCTTTCTCCTTCCACATCAAATTTCAATTGCTTTTTTTTTTTTTTTTTTTTTTTTTTTTTTTAACTTTTTACTAGTACTAGTTCAAAAAACTTCAAATGCTAGTATTTACTGGAAAATTTTTGACAGATTACTTGTACTAACAAAAAACCCGATGATAATTTTTATTTATTTTTGTAAAAAACCAAAAGAATTAAAGAGAAGATAAGTGGTTCAATTTGTTCATCCCCAAATCCTACGGAAGCTTGCCGGTCATCATAGCAGAGTGCTCCTCGTACCATCCTTAAACAATTCAACCATGGTTAAAGTGGGCAATTGGTAGTGGTAGAAGGTGTCTTTTGGGGATCTTTGGTGGCTATGTAAACAGGATTTAGGATTGAGGAAATTGCTGGTGGTGGGACAGGGTTTCGGGGAATTGGTGGTGGTGATGTAGAGGAGATAGAGTAGAGGGTTGAGGTTTAAGAGAAAAAGAAAGGGTTAAACAAGCAACCTGTTGTAGCAAGTTATCAAAACCATTAAACTAATACGAGAAAATATTCCTATTAGTTTGGTTCATTGAGATTTGAAGAATAGTTGGGATTAAATTAAGAAGATGCCTAATAGTTGGGATTGTTTGTGTCAATTTTTCCTAAAAAATTACTCGTACTACGTAAACGGCATAAATAGAAGTTAAAATAAATAAATTATAAAAATAGAAAACCACACTTCACGTGACCTATGTTACTCAGACTCTTCATTTCACCTAAAATACCGGTGTCGGATGTGCGATACTTGGACAGTGGTATGACACTCGGACACATAAATAATGCATTCTTTTAAAAAAAAAATATTGCCATGTTCGACACTTTGACACGTACTAGTGTCAAATGCTTCTTCCAGAGTCCAAGAAACATAACACATGATTCATTTTTTACTGTTTGGTTGTCTACTTTAGTTATTGCTAGCATGAAAACCAATCTTCCACCTTATCACCGTTGCTTGAGAAGACAACCAAACGAAACCATTTATGTGTGATTGATCTCCTTAGCAAAAGCCCTGACATTTGGAGACAAAATATCGAAAAATTAGCCTTCAATTAGAGTAAATATGGGAACACTAAATTCCACGATCCATATCGCATACTGTAGTGATTGGGAACGAAAACGAATTGTGATTCGGAACAAGGGAACTGAATTGCAATTCGTGGGATGGAGGAGCGAACTAGGTAGCACCCGTAATTATTAACCCCTTGTTTTGAGGAATTAATTAAGCCCTAGACAATATACTCCAAATGTAAACTAGAGTTTTTACTCCCTTACCTTTTCCACTCTTACTATTCCGAGACAGCCTTATTTTAAGCAACGCTCACCTAGACGCAGGGCGCACCAAGGCATTGGATTTGGGGCTTCAGAATGCACAGGCACACGCTGATGTGGAAGGTTTTTCTAAATATTTTTTTAGGCGCGCCACAGCCCTTGTGCACCTTGGTGTGCCTCTCGCCTTTTAAAACTAATAGTCCATGTAACCCATTAGTCTCTGGTGTCTAATAAGCAACTGAAGACAATGTAATGTTTGCCAATAAAATTCTTGACCTCTCTTTGTTTGTGAGGGTGATACAATCCCCTCACGTTCCACACTAGAACCTTATCCATTAGTGATCATAGACGCACCTAGGAAGTAGGTGACTACCCCAAATTGAATTTCATCATCCTGATGCAAGCCTGCAATGGAGTTGCTCAACTCCTGTTGTCTATTATCAACCTTGCCTTTTGATGTCCTATACCTCTGCTAGTAGGGCTATTACTTATCCTTGCTTGTCTAGAGTACACAAGATCGTGATGATGTTTTCTGCAATATCTTGTGGCCGTGACTCTTGAACTTCAGGTATTGTCTTGACCCTCCACTCCGTATATGTTTTCTTATGACATCGATCCTCCCGTGTCCCAACTATCTACTATACCCCAAATTAGTAGGTTTCCATTTAAAGTCAACTTCCTAATGAGTCAACACTCCATTTTCATTGAGAAGTCTTATTTTATCAGGTAATATATCATTAATATCTATTTCTACGAGGCAACTTGCGAAGGCTACTATATACCTCAGCTTAGTGTTATTATTTGGCTTGACTAAGATCGCAATTAGAGTGATTGTCTTTTGTTGACACCCCTTACCCTAGTACTTCAAAGTTCAAAGGCTGATCAGGCAATTGAACCCAAATAAGGACCTTAGCAAAAGCATCTCTGTCCATGTCCATTCTCTCTTCACGCTACTTGAGACAGTAGGTATGCTGAGCTCAAGGCTGTTGGTTTTGCTTCCTCATTCAGAATTCTAACAATGAAAACACCGTTGTTGGTAGGATCACTTTATCAAATATAAATGCTACTTGACCCCTAAATTTGTCTAAAATAACCTTCGAAGGCTTTAACATGAAGGTTTGTACCCGTACGAAAACTATAATACTTTTCTTCCAATATTTAGCATAGATAATTGCAAAACGGGTTTATCTAGCTTAGGAGAAGAGGTTACCTCAGTAGGAGATTCGGAAATACTCTTAGAAGAAGTATATTGAACTCTTGGTGATACCTTGTTTTCTGCCAAATAGAGTTCTGATATTTGCCATTTTTGGAGCCTTAGAGCTTGACCTCATCACATTTAGCCATTCATTCATTTTAGACATCTCCCTTGATCTGTGAACGAGTTCTTGAATCGATTGTTCCTCAATAATGGAATCATCCATGTCATCAAAAAATTCAAAGTTTAGGGGTGAAATATCCTCTTCTTGAGATCCAGTTTTTACCCCTGAAACTGCCATCAGTGGATTTCCCCTGATCTCCGCATGCCTTTGGTGTCATTTTCCACCGCTTTGCCACACTCTAGAGGGTCTCTTGCCCTTCTTCTTTGCCATGTGATATGATAATTGAAAAGCATTTACCTGAAATTACTCCAAAACTCAATCCCTGTATTCTCATTACTCTATATAAAAAGAATACAATAAATAAAATAAATTAAAGGTAGTTATCAAATACAATATCCTAATTTGCCGCTGAAGCTCATGTATATATATAAACACACTTGCACACGCATTTAAGAAGTTTTCAATATTTTCTTTTTTTTTATTAGTTTTTATTTAGGATTAATTGTTTGGGCAGGAATTATGAGAGGAGATCGACATGTGGATAGGAAAGGGGAGTCGCTAACATTAGCGACTTTTTCTTTAGCTATTAATTATAGATTGATTACCCATTAAATTGGGATGATATGTTTGTATTAGGTGATAAAAATTTCGAGAAAGATTTTTGATATCTCGTTTTCGTGTTTTGCTCATTTTAATAATGAAAAAAAGTGTTAAACACACTTATTTATATGAATACTAATACTCCCTCAATTGCTCCCTCTTCTTTTTTTTAACTTGCTACATTTTTGTTTGCATTATACTATCAATGGTTCCCGTGCATTTGCTAAAGAAAGGACAAATAGTATGTCTATAGAGTTTTGTTTTCTTTGGTTTTTTATCTACTTTAGTTATTTTTGGACATTTAACTCGTTCAAATATGCTAACTCAATTAGTATTAGGATGATTGCTTTTCACTTGTGTAAATTCCTAGGAGCTAAAGAGGCGAACCACTTTATACTATCGATTTTATTGAAACTAACCGTAATAGTTTGAAGAAAGTCCTAATAATGGAGTACTTGATAATCAACCAACCAAAATTCTACGCTTTTTGTTTGGTTTGTCATTTTCTTCTCTTGGTTTTGTCCTTTTATTCTTTTGTTAATCAAACATCCCCGAAATGAATTATTGACAGGTTGCTCGTGGTAATAATAGTGGTGGAGAAAATATTCCAATGCTTCTTAGAGTCCCTCGTTTTTATGATCCGTTTGCTGGATATGATATGATTGGCTTTGGAGATATTTTGTTTCCTGGCTTACTTGCCTCATTTTGCTACAGGTTCTTTTTTCATTAATTTTTATTACTATTTATTTTATTTTATGATGATTAAAACGGGGACCTTGTAACGTCATTATTTTTTCATGTCTTTAGTGGATATAGGAAGCTTATAAGTGCTTATGCCTCTCTTTTTTGAAATCAACTTCAATTACTTTGTCTGATCAAACAGATATGACAAGGCAAATAAGAGGGGATTTTTCAATGGCTATTTTTTGTGGATAGTGATTGGTTATGGTGTAGGTAAGTAACATTGTAAATCTTTTATCTAATTGTCTTTAATATTTTAGTCATTGTATATTTGTAATAGTTGTTGATTATGTTAATTGTTTGTTACTGGAAATGATTTTTTTTTGCCAACTTATTGAACATTATCACTTGGAAGAGTAATTATGCTTGATTTCACCTTATTATGTTATGGTTGTGACTTGGTGTGTTAATCTCAATTTTTTTCTCTTAATTTTTTTCAACTTGTTCTACCTTGAAAATCAAACTAGACATTAGTTATTAATAATAAAAATTATCAAAACTCAGTCCAAAGAAAGGAGGGTTGCATTAGACATGAATCAAAATGATGATTTTGTGGGGGCGCCCTCTATTTAGTTACACGCTACTCCACACACCTAGGTGAGTCTTCGGGTCGTTACCTCAAAGTGACGTGCGAAATTACTCGAGTTTGGTGTCAAATAAGGACTTGCGATTAGGGTGTTCTCTATTAAGAGAAATGCTGCACTTTCTAGGTTGGGTGTAGTGATAAGTATACAGGGGTTGCTAGGTTGTCACCTTGGAGCGACGCATAACACCACCTGAATGTGTTGTCAAATGAGAAAAG
This sequence comes from Suaeda aralocaspica, assembly GCA_016808085.1. Lineage (NCBI taxonomy): Eukaryota > Viridiplantae > Streptophyta > Magnoliopsida > Caryophyllales > Amaranthaceae > Suaeda > Suaeda aralocaspica. The sequence goes on from PYUH01000271.1 coordinate 1,393,372, forward strand.
GAGTTGGGTGGTAAAAGAAAGCAAAGGAGGAAGGGGCCTATAATTGGTTTGTGAGTTTGTTGTCGGAATGTGGGGTCTCAAATGGGGAAATTGGTGGAAGTGGTGGAGGTGATGAAGAGAAGACAAGTACACATCTTGTGCCTTCAAGAGGCAAAGTTCACAGGAGAAGGATCTCGGTGCTTCATCTTGGAGTGTAAGATGTTATACGTTACACAAGGCAATAAACATGGTGACGAGTTAGGAATGGAGTAGGTGTGGTCCTTGATTAATGAGAGGTAATCTAGAACTATTAGAATAGCGCTTAGTAAGGGTGAAGTTGTTATGTGGTAAGGAGATTGTTAATGTTGTCGGTGCTTATGCGCCCCAAGTTGCTTTGGGTGCATGGGAGTAGCGTCAACTTTTGGAGGATCTTCATGAGGTGGTCCTAGGTGTCCTTCACACAGAGTATGGGTTTTAGAACTTTGCCGCATGGAATTGAATTAAGCTTCAAAAGCTTCCCTTGAAGCTTTTTATTGAGGAAGAATGAAAAGGAAAACAACAAAGAAGTGGGCCCCTCTGACGAAAAATTAAGGAAAAATGTGATGAGGTACCGATTTCAAAGAAAATTGACACCATTAGGTTGTTAAATAAATAAATAAAACTCCATTTTGGTGGTTATTTCAAAATTTTGTGACACATTAGGTGGTTATAATAAAAAAAACCCTTGTTATTGTTATTGTTATTATTTACAAGCAAAAATACTAGCGTTACAACCGCTATGCTTTTTGCAATTGATGCATCAATCCCGTTATTGTGATAGCTCGACCGTTTTCGCAATTGTGACCAAATCCGCAATTTTGAACTATGACATAGTGAAGTTATATATTTGGGGCGACTTGATTAGGCTTGATAGGGACAGTCGTGATGGCTTAAAGAGTGTTCATGGGGGTTTTGGGTATAGGTACAGAGATGCTCATATAGAGATCGTTTTGGATTTGCCTAATCTTATGACTTAATTTTGGCTAATACTTGGTTTAAGAAGCGAAATTCCCACTTGATAACTTTCCGTAGCAGAGTCAATGTAATTCAAATAGACTTCTTGCTCAAAAGCAAAAAGGATAGACAAAGTTGCATAAATTGCAAGGTCGTCCGAGGAGAGTGTGGTTAGCTCACACTTGCTTTTGGTGATGACTATTCGTTTGAAAGAAAGTGTGAAGAAGATTTGTAGCCAAGGGGAGCCAAGGATTAGTTGGTGGACCTTGAGGGATGAAAAGGCTAAGGTTCTCACTATGAAAATGATCAAAGAGATGGATTGAGATAGATAGGCAGATCTAGATGCAACTTGGTCATGGATGAAGAATTGTTTAAATTGGCAAAGGTCTTAGGGGAGTCAAGGGGGAGAACAATGATGGTTAAGGATACCTCGACGTGTACATGTGAAAGGTTGGAGTCTAGAGGGTTAACGTTGGGTCGAAGTAAGACGGAATATATGGAATGCCGCTTCAGGACTCGGAGGGGGGTAAGTGATGCAGTGGTGACGTTGGACGGAAAAGCCCTACATATGGGGGAGTGTTTCAAATATCTCGGGTCATTTATTCAAAGATGGTGATATTGACCAAGAAGTGACACATAGGATTAAATCTGGGTGGTTTAAATGGAGAGCAGCCATGGGAGTATTATTTGACATAAACATCCCGTTAAAGTTGAAGGGGAAATTCTACTAGACTGCCATAAGACCAGTGTTGCTCTACGGTACATAATGTTGGGCTTACAAGAAGGAACACATTCAAAAAGTATTACGGAGATGTGAATGTTGAGATGGATGTGCGGGAACACCGAGGGATAGAATCAGAAATGAAGTCATACGCTAAAAGTGGGTGTTCAGACTTAGCAAGCAAATTAAGGGAAAATGCTTTGTGTTGGTTTGGACTTGTGAGACTGAGACCTTAGGGAGCCCCGGTGCAACGAGTGGAAGGGTGGGATCATAGAGATATCAAACGGGTACGGGGGGAGCGAAATTGACTTGGTGGGAAAGGGTTAGAAAGGATATGAAGCTTTTAGATTTACAAGAAAATGAGGTTCTCGATCGCAGGGGATAGAGGAGGAAAATTAATGTGGATGACCATATGGAATGATTAATTTTGGTTTATTTAACCACCCCAATTTCTAGGATTAAGGCTCTGTTTGAGTGATTGATTGATTGAATTGGCTTGCATCTAGTATCGGTGTTAAGCCCTTTTCTTTTTGCAATGGTTATAGATGAAGTAATGAGATAAATTCAAGATGAGATACCATGGTGCATGTTGTTTGCAGATGATATCATATTGGTAGATTAAATTGAGTATGGGTTAAATTCATTAGTGGAGGTAAAGGTTGATGTCTAGAGGGTTTAAGCTAAGCGGCATAAGACGCAGTATATGGAATGTCTTGGAATGTCTCTTTGGGGCATAGAGGGAGGAAAACGATGCTATGGTAACGTTGGACAGAAAAGTTTTCATAGCAAAGAGTGAGGGGTAGCTCAATTAGTTAAACTTCCCTCCAGTGGATTTCATGGGATAGATTTTTTTTATCCGCTCTTGTGGCTTCCAACCACAAAAAAGGCTTTCAGAGCAGTCTTTGCTACGGTTTCTTCCAAACAAGATCAATGCCACTTTGACCCGGGACAGTGGAGCTCCATGAAGGGACAAGAGAAGGAAACTTAATATGCTGGACGATATAATTTCGAAACCTTAATGGTCTCCCAGCTTGCACTACATGAGTACAAACCTATAATGGCAGGTTGAGTGATCAAAAATGGAAGGTTACATCCTATTCTGAATTATCAAAAGTTTGTCAGCTTATTCTATACTAGACCAGGAGTAATACAAACTTGAACTCATACGCTCAAAAAGCTGCATCATCTACTACCTAGTCTAACTAGTTTAGCTCCGTGCCTCCGTATGCTCAAATATGCATTACAAAACTAAACATGTCATTTCGGAAAGCGTTGAATTAAGCAACAACTTTCCTAGCTTCAACTTTTGCAAGGATCTAAACTCCACAACACCTATCTTAATTATGGACTGTGACAATGATAGAGGATTATTTTGAAGTTGACTTGGATGATGACTTCGACGGAGAAGATGCTGATGATCTTTGGGGCATTTCAATCTTCGTAAAATCTCATTGTAATACATCTGAAATCTTCTGGTTCTGGTTTTGGGCCACTGGTTGATGATAAAATATGATAATTAGCCATTGAGAGAAATTGAAAATGATTTGGAGTGGAACAAGACCTTTTTCAGCTGATAATATAGTCATGAGTGAACAATTGTTCTTTGACCCTTTTGCTGTTGGAACTTTATTAAGTACGTCATCTATCTAAAATTGTTTGTGCATTTTCTTTTTAGTTCTCTTTAAATGTTTGCCAAATTTCTTTGTTTAGGAAAATTGTTCACTACTTTTTCATGCATGGTGGGGGCACATACAACTACTCCATTTTTTTCGATGCAACAATTTCGTTTTAAGGAAATTCGAAATTAGTTGCAACAATCGAGTTTCTTTCCCTATTTGTGGCAAATGTTTTCATATGAAAATACAATTATGCCCTTATCTTTCATATTATCGTCTCTACCAACCATCTACAACAAACTAATAATCTTTTTTGCCCACCACAAAAGCCACTATTGCACCTTATGTGTCCTCAACCACAAACACTAACGTTGTTCTTTTTGTCACCCACCATCACTAGTAGTAACCCCTTATTTCGTCAACCACCCCACTACAAAACCCCTAGTTTTCATTGCCCACCACCGCCACTAGACCCCTTCTTTCGTTACCCATAACCACTGCAAAACCCTTATTCTTTAAAGAAAATGTATTCGTGGGTTTTGGTGGTTAGGCCTTTAGAAATTCGTGAGTTTAGTTTCAGTTTCCTTTGTGAGTTTTTGTTGATACGAAATTCACATCTAAAACCTAATAAATCAACATTGGAAAATTTGGAAAAAAATAAATCTACTATTACCTAAAAATCTCATACTCAAAAGCATCAAGTGAGAGTATCTAAGTGAAATCACCCGACTAGACAATTTTGGAAGACGACGCACCAACCATTGTTCTGGCAGTCACAATCCAATTCAGTGACGTCATCAAAGGTTGATAGTATAATGAGCACTTTGTTCACCTTGGCTCTTGATCGAAGAAGCTAGAAGACACCATTGTTCGACTTGGCGATGCTTCAAAATCAACTTTAGCAATACTAGTTTGAAACTGACAAAATCTTTGCTTAGAAGAAATAAATTCAGTTGTTTAATTGTTACAATTTCGATCAATATTAAGATTTATTAAGCTTAGTCGAGCCCAAATTAAAGGAGTTGAAACCATTTCCTTAAGCTTAAAAATCGACGAAGCTCCTTCAACTTTACGTTTGGCGAAGGTTTCTGTGGTGTTTCCCAACGACTTGCGGTGTTTTTTTTAGGAGAATTTAGCTCCTTTGTTGTTTATGATGGTTCTATGCTTAATTGCAAGTTTTGTTCTTGATGGATGTTCAAGGAAGAGGTGATGGAATCAGGTGAAAGAGGAGAAGTAGTGGAAAGGATTGTCATTGTGTTGATGTCATTGACTTAGTGTTGGTGAAACTGGTTGCATAGTGGCAGAGTCATTTAGATGGTTGAGGTGGGGATGGTGTTATAATTGGTGGCAGTTGTGGAATGAATTTGTGGATAAAGGGTAGGTAGAAGATGGGGATAAGTCAACAATTTTTTTTACCTACAATAACCTAAATTAAATTGTAACAAGTAACTGTTAAAACGGGTGCACATAGAGAATATTTGAGAATATTTGGTGCAAGTTTGGATTATAATAGAATTACTCAAAGTTCGGATTGAGGTGGCGAAAATTGGTATCTTTCTTATAAATTTCTCTTTCCTTTAAAATTTTTCTAGCAATGCTTGTGTGGTTCATGGGTTTCTAAATTGTATCCTTGTGTAAATTCACAATCTATGTCCTTGAATTTAATGTTTTTAATGTATAGTGCCCTCTAATGTTGACTCACCGTTAGTTTCATTCATTAACCTTCATTTCCTCACTCTTCCTAAATCTAAATCTTCAACAAATGAAATTTTCTCTCACCTCTTGCTTTAATTATTCACTTTTGTACCATCTTTCTTTCTCTCAAAGGTTCAGCTTTGAGAAATAACACTAGAAGCTATTGTTTATAGTTGAGGATTGGGGAAAAGTTTGCCAATGAAGTGGGTGAAGTTAACTTAAAATAAGTTTGATTGGTCAACGATGGAGAGGACTATTTGTTACAAACATTGAGTTTATGGGTGCAGTTTCAGACAAGCTTGGGTACAATATAGAACCTCATAACTGCAGGGGAATAGCTTAGAAAATCCCTCATTTTTTACTCTTGTTGGTTGGTGTACAAACGCAATGTTACAAACAGTTTGTGATGGACTAATTGGTATCTGATGAATCCGTGGTTCGCGATCCCGGATCAAAAAGAATGCAGCATGTATCTCCAAAAGGGATTTAATTTTGTTCGTATTTTAAGGTTGAATTGTCCTTCTAACTTAAACTTAACAGAAATTTGGTCACTAATGGGTCCCCAATTCCCCATATAGATGTTAACTTTCTATTTTATATGAGCGGTTGGAGATTAAATTATAGTAGACGAGTAGGACTAACAAATTCAATGCCTCTCTTCTTTGGACGTTCTGACCTGTTGAGTCAATCCGTTTGTATCTGCTTGGTTTTTGATTTTGTATTTTGTCATCAATTATAGAGGTGAAGTCTTTGTATTCTGATTGATGTTTTAATGTATTTTTTCTTTGTGGGTGTATTTATTGCTGTGTTTCTAATGCATTTTCTGTTTGTGGATGAATTTCTTATTGTAATCAGTGTAATGCTTCATATATGTTGTCTTATCACTGAAATGATCCAAATCTTGGTCTTGTAGGGGATGTCCCTTTTTATTTTTCCTCTAGCGCTTGTATGTTTGATAAATGATGATATGCTTTTTCAGGACTCTTCTTCACATACTTGGCATTGTACTTGATGCAAGAGGGTCAACCTGCACTTTTGTACTTAGTTCCATGTACTTTAGGTAAATTAAAAGCGGTGATTCACTACTCTATCTGCATGCTTTCATTTGTTAGACAAAATATTGAAATGTTCAATTAACTCTGTTTTCCAGGAGTGGCGGTTGTATTGGGACTCTTTAAGGGTGAGCTGAAAGATCTCTGGAATTGCGGCTCTGAATCTGATGGACAGCAATCTGCCGTAGAGGCTTGATAAGGGCTTTATTAACTAACCAGGGTTAATACTAGTTCCTTTTAAAGAGAATAGGGCATGTCATAATTAATGATTTTTTTTATCAGTTTGTGAGTAGTAAGTACTTTTTATTTTGGCTGGGCATCCAATACTGTGGGTGTATCATTGCCTTGCAGATGATGTAGGAACACATGAATTATTATCTTGTAATACGGATATGTTGTTATCTTGTAGATAATGTATGAACGCCAATTCTTACCAATCGTACCAGATTGCAAAATCGTAGTACATGATTTTATTTGGTTCACTTGGATCCAAAATGCCGTGAAACAGTATTTCGTGGATCACAACTATGAAGTACTTCAAAGGAACATTTGTAATGATAGTACTAAGAGTTGAATTGAAAAAAAACAAGTTGCTTTCACAAAAATGGAACAATTTTGTGTTATGATAAAGAAGCTTATGAGGAAAAATTTATTTCAAAAATTCGTCTAGTCACATTCGTTCAGTTTCAAGTCATAATGTATACTTTTCAAGTCATATTTTTTATCATGTTACAGCGCATAAGTGTAAGTTAAAATTTTGTTAAAAAAAAAAAGCATTAAGTTATGGGTATGTACTTTCTACTTAAAATAGTAACTAAAAAACATCGTGGTGAAATTAATTTAGTAAAATATTTCAGGGATTTTTTTAGTAATTTCCCTGTAAGGAATACATTTTAAAACGCAATTTTTGAAAATAACTATCTTATAAAAAAGATTAATACTTCATGAGCTTCATATTATTTGCAACATTGACTATTTTAGGAAGTCTAATATTACTTGAAACATTAATCTTTTTAGTAAACTTTTCTTCTAAAGTTACTCAAATATCCTTACAAAACTATGATTATATTTTCATGGGCCTAGGATATTTTACATATTTGTTTATGTGAATTATGCTATTTTGTCCGGCTCTTTAGTCTTTATTAGACTTAATTTTACTTACTTCAATTGGATCAATGTAATTACTCTTTAGAGAGTTCTACTCAGTTATGTCATTATCACTCAAACGTTAACAATATCTCAAATTATGCATCATTGTCTAAAATTCTTCTCTTCTCTTTCTTTAAATAGCTTTTTTTCTTACCTTTCGCAACAACTATATATATGTACAGTCTATTTTTTGCTCAATTTCTTTCAAAAATAGTCCCTTAGCTTGTGAAGCTCATAAACACGAATTCACATGGAACTTTTGTTCCCTAAAACTTAATTTGGAAACATTAGTAAATCATGATTAGAGAGATAATTTTGATGACACTGAGGGATAATTAATTGTATGCTAAGTTCTCGAAATGTGAGTTCTGGTTAGAGAAAGTCGCATTTTTGGGACATTTCGTGTCGAAAGAAGGAGTTGAAGTAGATTCATCCAAGGTCGACGCAGTAAAAGAGTGGCCTACAGCTAAGAATGTGACAGATGTACGGAGTTTCTTGGGGTTAGCAGGATATTATTGGAGGTTTGTGAAGGACTTTTTGAGAATCGCTAAACAAATGACGTCGTTAATGAAGAAAGACTGTAAGTGTGTGTGGAGTGATAAGTGTGAAGAGGCATTTCAGACCTTAACAGAGCGTTTGACCATGTACGACTTTGGTGTTGACTTTTCCAGATGGAAGTGACTCTTACTATGTGTACAGTGATGCTCCTAAAAATGGTTTAGGTTGTGTTTTAATGCAAAATACAAAGGTGATTGCGTATGCTTCAAGACAATTAAAGCCATACGAAGCAAACTATCCGACTCACGATATCAAGTTAGCGGCGATCGTGTTTGGTTTAAAGATATGGAGGCATTACTTGTATGGAGTAAAGTGTAGGATCTACACAGACCACAAGAGCTTAAAGTAAATTTTCACTTAAAAATATTTAAGCACGAGACAAAGGAGATGACTTGAGATGATCAAGGATTACGATCTAGATATCCAATACCATGAAGGGAAGGGCAATGTAGTAGCGGATGCTCTAAGCTGTAAAGTGAAGTATGGAGTAAATTCTTTAGTGGTTGCTAATGAGCTGTATAAAGACATGGAGAGAATGAATTTGGAGATAGTGAAAGAGGGAGAATGGGAAGGAATACTTTGTAATCTTATTATTCAACCGACAGTGTTTGAGGAGATTAAGGAGAACCAAGATGGAGATGTGATATTGGATAGAATAAAGGAGAAGTTAAAAGCAGGAAAGACTATGGACTTCAAAATCCATGAAGATGGAAGCTTGAGGTACAAAGGAAGGTGGTGTGTACCACAGAAATGTGAAGTTTTGAAACGGAGAATCATGCAGGAAGGTCATAATACACCGTATTCAGTGCATCCTGGAGGCAATAAGCTGTATAAGGATTTGACGAAGGTTTATTGGTAGCCTAGGATGAAAAGGGAAGTGGCTGAATTCGTGAGCAAGTGTCTTACTTGTCAAAAAGTGAAATTTGAGCATAAAAGACCATAAGGAGAAGTCCAACCACTTGAGATACTAGGATGGAAGTGGGATTACATATCAATTGATTTTGTAACTTGCTTGTCAAAGTCGAGGAATCAAAATGATACCATATGGGGTTGTGGCGGATAGGCTTACTAAATCAATGGTGTTTATACCGATGAAGGAGACTTGGAGGATGGAACAACTTTCAAAGGCTTACATAAAGCATGTTGTGAGGCTACTTGAAGTTCCAAAGGATATCGTGTCAGATAGGGATTCTAGGTTTCTTTCGAAGTTATGGAAAAGTGTCCAGGAGAACTTCAGCACAATGTTGAAAATGATTACAACTTTCCATCCAGCAACCGAAGGACAAACGAAGATAACCATACAAACTTTGGAGGACGTACATGCTGAGAGCTTGTGTAATGGATTTTCAAGGGGATTGGGAGGATAATTTAGATCTTATTGAGTTCTCATACAACAATAGCTACCATGCAAGTATTGGCATGGCACCTTTTGAAGCTCTGTATCACCAATGAAAGGCATGATGAGGTTCGGAAAGAAGGGTAAACAGAACCTGAAACATATTGGACCGTATGAGATATTGCAAAAGATTGGGAAGGTTGCCTATAAGCTAGCATTACCAATGGAGTTGAGCAAAGTTCACAATGTCTTTTATGTGCCTCAACTAAGAAAATATGTGCCGGATGAGTCACATGTGTTACAACCTAAAACAATAGAGTTAGAGTAGAGTTTAACCTATGAAGAGAGGCCAATTAAGATCCTAGATAGTAAGGTAAGGGAAACTTTTTGGAAGATTGTTAAATAGTGAAGATGTTGTGGTCTAACCAAGAAACCGAAGAAGCAACATGGGAAGCTGAAGATAAAATGAGAGAAAAGTATCCGGAGTTATTCCAGGTTAGTTGGTATAGTTACGGGGATGTAACTCAATTCTTAAGGGGAGTAGAGTGCAAGATAATTTCGCGTGTTTTTACCCTAAATTTTGCAAGTTTTTATGAGTTTTTATGTCTTTTAGTAAAATATTATGAAAGTTTTATGTCTGTTCACTAAAAGTTGTCAAGCAAAGGTTTAGTTAAATGTCTAAAGACTACAACAACATAGTGTCAAAATGAAAGACCGTGAAGTAAACATAGTCTCTATTCAAATTCGATACAATAATTTACATAAAGTTTTGGGCCAAAACTTTTTTAAGGGGGGTAAATTATAATACCCCATATTTTCACGTACTTTAAAGAGTTATTTTTGTATTTTATACGTATGTTTTTAACATTTTATTGAGAAATTATGTTCAATAAAAATACAAATGAAAGGAAATTTAAATAAATTTTAATTAAAGTAATTTTTTTATGTTGATAAATAATATTTCATGTTATTTTAAGCTTTATTAAATATTTTGAAATGTTTCTAAAAATAGATTTTTTAGAGTTTCCTAAATTGTTTGGGTTTTCAATGATTTAAACTTCAATATTATGATCACGAATTGTTGTTGGGTGAATTTATGATGATTTTATAAACTTTAGTTTGATTTTAAAAGGTTTTAAAGCTGAATTATATTGTTGTCCAAATTTTATAATCATGAGAATTAATGGTATAAATATTATGAACATGTTTTATCTTATGATAAATTATTATAAAGCATAGATTTGATTTATGATGATAATAGTAAATTGTAAAAGAGTTTTATGATGGATTTATGATGCTTAGAAGTATTTTTAAGGAGTTTAGAATGAATATATATATAAAGCTGTAAATTTATATTAACACATGTTTATACCGAATAAAAATAGTAGCATGTGACATAGTAAGTGATAATTATTTTTAATGCATCTAAGTATTGTATATTGATCTTAGGATATGACTATAGTGTTTTACGATCAAAATATGATATTTAGAAAGGTTTTAAAGTGTTTTGATGAAATTTTACAAAGCTGCCATTTTTTGAAAATTACCGAAAATCATGTATTTTGCAATGGAAAAATTAAAATAAAGCATGGAATTGAATAGAGACCATATATGTTTTGGATAAGTTTCTAACGTAGAAGGTTAGTTTAGAGTTGTTGTAGAACTTAGTCAACATGGTTTTAATTTAGATTCTGTTTTCTTTATGTAGGAGACTTAGTCAACATGGGATTTTGCGACGGAATTTGTTAAGTTTGCGATGGAATTTGTCCATCGCAAAATAGCTGTTATCTTGTAGTGCTTCGAGTTAGGTGACTTCTAGAAGTTGTGGCGGATCACCACGACAACACGAGGTACGTAAGTGCTAAAGACAGACATAGAATTAGAACTCTTCCTTGGTTGATCTTTTATGACATGTGTATAATTGCTTGATTTGATTGTGAATTGACATACATGAAAAGTTTATGAAAGTATGAGAAGTATGAATTAATATTGTTTTGACATTCCACATCTATATTAATAGAAATTATTCATGATTGAATTGGAATGTTATATTTATTATAAAGTTGGCCAATAGCTTAGTAAAGAAGAAAAGAAAGTTATTTAAGTTGATTAATTGCTTAATCAATAAGAAATGTAGTTGTGTATTTTTATTCACATTATTGATAAAAGTTAATGAGCAAATATTCATATACATGTTACCGTTCACAGTTTAATGTTTGGTCAAGGAAAAGGAATTAATTTAGCCACTCACAGTTAATGTGTGGTAAAGGAAGTTTAGTTTAGTCTAATTTAATTAAAGGACACAGAAGATTATTTTTAGAATCATTTTAAATCAATATGGCTTGTTTGGTTTTATGTGATGATATATGGGAGTCATAATATTGTTATACCGGTTAATCACGTACAGTGAAAGAGGTTTCGCACCAAAACTCTTGGAACGTATATACCTTGAGTATGAAAAATAGGGGGAGTCGTATGGAACAATGATCTATGACTGCTAATTGGAGTACAAGACGTTCTACTCTTTTATATTTTTAATGCGCTGAAATTCTATCACTTTTTGTGACATAGGTAATACCTTCTTGGAGTTGCTCGCAAGTTGGTGCCCAATAGGGTGATTTTAAAGGAAAGGAAACCCGTTCGATGTGAAATCCAAAGCTTAAATATAATAATTAATTTGTTTAAGTTGAGTCTATGCACAGGTAAAGAGTTATCAACGGTAAGATGTATGTATGTTTTATTTTTATTTAATTTTGATCTTGTTGCATAGTATTTAGTAGTTACGTGCTCAGCTTTGTTGACTGTTTGTTTTGTGTGCATAGCTTTGTCTTGGACTTGGCTCTACGATGACCCACTTTTTAGCGAGTAGTTGTCTAGAATAAGAGAAAGCTACAGGTACGACAAGTGGACATAAGGCATTCATGCTTGGCTGGAGTGAGAGTGTTTGCTTTATAGTGTTTGTAGCTTCTTAGTTTATTTGCTTTTGGATTTAGTCAACTATTATTTGATGTTCTTTTTATTTCCGAAGTTTAATTTTTTTGGTTTTTAAGGGCCATTAATATGGTTCCGAAGTGTAATAAAGTATTAAGTTGACTTTCTTTTGGTTTTTGTTTGATTTTAGTTTCACATTATTTTTGAGGTTGAGTTTTAAATTGGTTTTGATTTTAAAGACTTCCGCTGTAGTACTTTGATAAATGCTTTAGCCGTTATCACAGTGGCAGTAATATAATGCTTTGGTTTTTCCTAGTTAGTTAGGAGTTTTAATAATTTTGATTCTTAATTAATTATAATATGTTTTCCGGAAAATTTGAGAAGGAAGTTAGGAAATTAAAGGGTGTTACACATTTTGTGTCGAAAGAAGGAGTTGAAGTAGATCCAGCCAAGATCGATGCGGTAAAAGAGTGGCCTACAGCTAAGAATGTGACAGATGTACAGAGTTTCTTGGGATTAGCAGGATATTATAGGAGGTTTGTGAAGGACTTTTCGAGAATCACTAGGCCGATGGCGTCGTTAATGATGAAAGACTGTATGTTTTTGTGGAGTGACAAGTGTAAGAGGCATTTCAGACCTTAAAGGAGTGCTTGACTACGGATCCGGTGCTGACTTTGCCAGATGGGAGTGACTCTTATGATGTGTACAGTGATGCTTCTAAAAATGGCTTGGTATGTGTTTTAATGCAGAATAGAAAGGTGATTGCGTATGCTTCAGGACAATTGAAGCCATATGAAGCAAACTATCCTACTCACGATCTCGAGCTAGCGGCGATTGTGTTTGCTTTAATGATATGGAGGCATTACTTGTATGAAGTAAAGTGTAGGACCTATACAGACCACAAGAGCTTAAAGTACTTTTTTCACTAAAAAAGATTTAAACATGAGACAACAGAGATGGCATGAGTTGATCAAGGCCGGATTACGATCTAGATATCCAATACCATGAAGGGAAGGCCAATGTAGTAGCCGATTCTCTAAGCCGTAAAACGAAGCATGGAGTGCATTCTTTAGTGGTCGCTAACGAGCTGTACCCGTAGAGACATGGAGAGAATGAACTTGGAGATAGTGAAGGAGGGAAATTTGGAGGGAATACTTTGTAATCTTAGTATCTAACCAACATTGTTTGAGGAGATTAAGGAGAACCAGGATGGAGATGTGAAATTGGATAGAATTGATAGGGACTGTTGTATACCTATAAAAATAACCTACTAATGTAACTATGTAGACAGGGAAGTAGGGATCGTATCCACAGGGAAGCAAGCAATTCTACTAACTCTAAAAATTTACTCTGCCGTAAGGGGCCTTTGAATTTTTGGTTTTGAGTAAAAAGTTGACTACTACTAGGAACGAAATTAACACACTTGATAACTCTATAACTAAACCTAGGACGTCGGTTCACCACAGATCAACCAATGAATTGCAACACAATTAATTAACTGATTATTGACATCCTGAACTAAGGTCCACTAATTCTCTCAAATCTAGTCTCCTTCAAAACTCCTTTAATGGCTCTCGCTCACTTAGACTCGTTTTGCCTAAGGTCCATGTGATCTAATTGTGGTAATCTTACCTCTCGGTATCGATTTCAACAATATCGGACTAATAATTAAACTTGGCCAGTATTTAACTGAAAGCAATATAAATTGACAACATGAATTCAAGAACATCAACAATCAAATTAACAATCATGAACAAAACATCAGGAACGATCCGTAGATCCCCTACCCCTAGAAAGGAAACTACTGATACATGATAGAATTTAAAGAAACTATATCAATAAAGAAAAATAAAACTATAAACATATTTAAAACTAACAAATTAACAATAGCTAATAAACTAAATGTAGAACATGAAACTAGGGCACAAAAACTAAAAACATAAACTAGAAACATAATTACAGAAATAGTTAAAAAGGAATTGAATAAAACCTCCATTGAATTGAATTGAATGATTAATATTCTTCCCAACTTAGAAAGAAAACTAGGGCTAAAACTAGAAATTATGATATGATAAATCGTACATAGGTTTAGGAATACAAAGGTTTATATACTAAAGCCCTAAACAAGAAGAAACCGTGTAAAAAACTCCTTCGGAGTTGCCTGCCCGGAGGGTCCGGGCGAAACACCATGGTTTGGGCGATTAGCCTTCCGACCCGGGAGGCTAGCTTTGACCTCCATTTCTTTATATCTTTGCTCGATTTCTCTTAAATACTTCTTTAATTGCTTCTTTAATACTCCTAATCCTTAGTAAAGCTTCCCCAATGACTTCAAACTCTTCACTAACTCTTCAAGTGCTTTAAAAGGCTTGGAAAACAACGATAAATCATCGATTCCTGTAAAATATTATAAAAAACACAACAAGCACTCAAAATAGAAAAAGTTAGTAGAAATGGTTCAAAAGAGCTACATTAGAGCTAAAAATCAATCGGGATCAGGGGTTTAATATGCAACAAATATTAACTTATCAAACTCCCCCAAGACAAACCCGTGCTTGTCCTCAAGCAAACAACTAAGCAAACAATGACCTCACCCCTTTAACTTTGCAAAACAAAATCAACTCAAGCAATTCCGAGTATGTAATTTCCTCAACTAACCCATCAAAATTCCTTGACCGCCATCCACTAAAATCAAAATAAATAAGCCAACCATGCAAGAAATAAAAGTCGATGACTAGAGTAGCTCACTTAGTGTCACTCCACAAATAAAATTGAGCATAAATAATGAAGCTCACCCTTAATCCCAAATAAGAGTGCAAGAATGCAAATTCAATAGACATTTAAATGCAAATTTTGAGAACCCAAACCCACATCTCACACCTCATGCAGGTGTTTAAAGATAGTAACTCAATCCTAATATGAAAGTTGACTCGAAATGCAAGTGATACTCACTAGCTTGAGCAATTGAATCACTTTACAAGAACTAAAAACATGTACATGCTGATCAAAAAGGTCTTTATACGCTTGTAACGTGGTTAGGGTGATGGGTAGGATAAATTTGGGATATATGTGGTGGTAAATGCGGGCTATACGCATATGAAAAATCATAAACATGATCAACATCTCCAACATTCAAGTCCAACATCAAACCTATTCTTATGGAATCACATCACACCATAAAACTTTACACTTCAACAACTCCAAAAATCACAAGCTTTTCTTTTTCAACATTTTTCAATTTTTTTTCATTTTTTTTCTTTTCTTTCATCTCTTTTTTTCAACTTTCCAATTTTTTCAAACCTAGGATCACCACTCTTAATGATATGTCAAAGACAAAATCACCACACATACATAACTAGGCCAAATAAGATATATAACATTTTTTTTATTCTTAATTATAAACTAGCCTAGACATTGGTATGCGGAGCCTTAATGTGAGACCTATTATTAAACTTTAACAACAAACATTCCACAATTTTCCAACATCTCAAAAAACTCCAACAAATGCACAACATAACAACTCCAAAACTCCCCCAAGCCAAGCTTGGGCATATATCAATAGAACAAGGCCAAAAAGGGGTGTAATGTGGCTAATTAAAATGCAGATGAAGGGTAAAAATCTCAAATAAGGACTAAGGGAAAATTTATGACGGAATGCCTAAAATTGAAACCTCCTAAAGGAAATGAATGCCTTTTATCATTCGCTTCATGTAACACACCAAAGCCAATCTACTAGAGTCAAAAGCCAAAACATGGATCATACAAGCAGTAGGAACTAAGAACACATGAAAAGAAATAAGCATATAATAATAATGTATGCGTCTCAAATCCTCCCATTAACACAGTTCAAGCCTCTACTCTACACATGGCTATAATGGCATGATAAGAAACTGTTTTAAGCTAAGTCAAGTTCAAGTCCGAGTTAGCAATTCCCGAAGCATAACTAATTACATGCTCAAATCAATCGAAAATATTTTTAAATAAAATGTGGGGCACAGGGAAGTCACCATTCACAAAGTTTCATCATGCATATTATTCAATCAATCAATCAAACCAATATTAACTACTAGAAGCAAAACAAAACTCTAAACTATGAAAGCAATGCATTTTTTTGGTCATTTGTAAATTCCTGCTTCTAAAACGTAATAGAAACCATATGAATATCCTACGGAAGCAATAAAAACTACACTGGAAATCAATAAAAACTAAAATAAGAAAGCAATAATATTACCTCCCCCAAGCCGGACCCAACAATGTCCTCAATGCTGAAGGGAGCAAAGTGAGAGAGAAGTGAGATGGTGGAGGGGTTTAGTGAGTCATGGGGGTGTAATATGATGTGTACGGATAAGAGGATGAAGCTGTGCAAGGATAAGAAAGAGGCGTGGGTGATAGATGATATTGCATGTAGCATACACGAATTGAAATTTGACCACCTCTCACTGTTTTGACCATATCTCACAAAGTATAATTCATATCAACATGATTCTTATTGCATTGAAAAGTAGATGCAAAGAGCTTTCCAACGGTAGGTTGTAAGATTCGTGAAATGTCCTGGAGAAAATGTAATGGCCATTTAAAATGACCCTATGAAACTACCACGAACACGTCTATTCGCCCGGGTCGAGGGGCAATACGCCCTGGTGGCGTCCTTCCGCCTTGGTCCCTTGTGTTGAAGTTTTTTGGAAAAAAACTAAGCGTGTGAAATGTATCCACGCGCCTAGGTCCGTACCAGTCCGCCCGGGTGGCGTCTTTTCGCCCGGGTCACCCGGGCACACCGCCCTTTCGCCTTTTTCACTTGAAACTCAACTTGGTCCCCTACAAAATCACAAAAAAAGATATGGAAAATAATATTAGTCCCTCACTCTCCTCACCAAATCTAAGAATAGAGATAAAGCCCCTAATAAACAATGAAAATAAAAATGAAAAGGCTACAAAAAACTAAACTACCTACGGGTTTCCTCCCGCAAAGCGCTTCTTTAAGGTCATTAGCTTGACCATATTACCTTATACCACATGGAGGATCGAAGAGTGAATGTTAACCTCGTTTAGTTAGATAATCAAAGTAATTAGGGGTTATTGGTTGCTCAAATGCCTCACGTTCCTTGTTAAAAACCTCATCATTTGTCGTATTCACATTACAAGCATGAGAAGATTGTTTTCGAGGTTTCCGGCGTTTCTTGGGACGAAATTTCCTTTTCTTTTGATCCTAACATAGCTTGTTATTAACACTATCTTCATCACCTTCAATAGAATCCAAACACAAAAGAGCCTCCAGAAGATCCTTATTAGGGAATCGAGGCAAGTCATTAAGAACAACCTCATTAAGAGTATAAATTGTATGACACGATTGTTCTATCATAGGACTTTTCAATGCACTATCAAGGTTGAAAATAACCTTGTCATCTCCTACAGAAAGAGTCAAATTTCCATTCTTTACATCAATAACAGCTCCTGTAGTATTTAAGAATGGCTTACCAAGAATAATAGGAATGTGTGCATCCTCTTACATGTCTAATACGACAAAATCGACAGGAATGAAAAACTTCCCAACACTTACCGTGACATCCTCCAAAATACCTTTTGGTATTTCACAGTTCTATCCTCCATCTGAGAGGTAATGTTAGTAAACTTTAAAGAACCCATATCTAATTCTTGCAAATAGACAACGGTACAACACTAACACTGGCCCCTAAATCGCATAAAGCCTTATCAATAAAAAGTGGACCAATGTTACAAGGCATCGAAAAAATTCCGGGATCCTTGAGTTTAGGTGGAGACTTATTCTGCAAAATAGCACTACATTCTTCAGTTAAAGCAACAGCCTGCACTGAAGTCAATTCCCGCTTCCTACTCAATATATCTTTCAAAAATTTAGTGTATGTAGGTACCTACATAAACAAGTCACTAAAAGGAAGAGTAACCTGCAAATTTTTAACAATATCGAGAAACTTACGGAAGTGGTTGTCATTCTTAGTCCTATCTACCTTATGCAGGAAGGGTAGTGGCACCTTGGGAGGTGTCAACGTATCAACTGGCTTGTCAGCTATTGGAGCTCTCTTCTCCGTGGCATCTTTCTCCTTAGGAGGTATAGGCTCTGCGATCTCCTCAATCACCACATTGCTAGTGTTGCCAGTCTGCACTCCTATCTCTGAATTAGCATCGTCAGTGGGCATCTTAGGACCTTCAAAGTGGGTTCCTCTTCTGGTATTGATGGAGTTGCAATTTTCTCTCTAAGCTGGTGGATTTGGTTGAGGAGGTAGTTGACCCTGCTGCCGCTGAGTTGTGGACTGTGTAATCAGAGTTAGCTAGGTTTCTAGGTTGTTATTATGAGCCTGCATTGCCTTCATATTCTTCTGCATCTGCAGCATCATATTCTTCAACTTTGAAATTTCACCACTAGCTTGAGCTGGTGGTGCTGGCAATGGTGGTCCACTGAAACCTGGTGGGTGTGGTGGTGCAAATCGTTGCTTTTGCCGGTGAACCTGCTGAGGTGGTATAGTTTGCAGTGGATTCTGCACGTTATTGTTGTTCTTTTAGGAAAAGAATAGATGATCCTTCCACCCTGGATTGTATGTATTAGAGAACAGATTGCTCATGTAGGCTTGGAAGGCACACACTTTCTCTACGAAACTATGACATGATTGTGAAGTATGACCGAATGAACAACAAGAATCGCAGAAAGGCTCAGTACATCCCAAGAGTGCAACCATCGCAGCTACAGGTGATGGTGGAGGAGCTGTAATACTAATCTTATTGAGCTTCTAGCTTATGGCATTGATATGTGAAGCTAAACTTTGGTAATTATCATAAACCACATGCTTTCCACCTTTCTTCGAATGTCCTCTGGCATTGCCAAACTGTGAATTATGAATAGCAATTTCTTCGATCAACTCATATGCAACATTAACCTCTTGGTTCATGGATCGACCACTGGCAGCTGAGTCTAGCAATGTTCGACTCTCATTCCCTAAACCATTATAGAATGACTGGACCAGGAACCACTATTCAAGACCGTGATGTGGGCACAATCTCAATAGATCCTTGAACCTCTCCCATGCATCATACAATATCTCATCTTACTCCTGGTTGAAATTCAAGATCTTACTCCGAAGGGTTGCAGTTTGCTCTGGAGGGTAATATTTCCTTTTAAATGAAAGAGCCAACTCTTCCCAAATGTTGATTTTATCCATATTAAGACTATTTAACCAAGTATGGGCCTTGTCTTTCAATGAGAAAGGAAACATCGTTCTTCTAATGTAGTCCTGAGAGACCCCGACTTGCTTGATCATACCACAATACTAGAGGAAATTATTCAAGTGCAACATCGGATCCTCCAATAAAGTTCCTGCAAACTGATTCCTTTTCACCATATTCACTAAAGTTGGCTTTAGTTCAAAATTTAGAGCCTCAGTATTAGGGAACTAATAACCATCTCCGACTATTGCAGAACTGGGTTGGGAGTAATCCTATATTGATCGTGATTGAGGCGGCGGCGGTGGCGGCGGCTATGCATCATTATTCGGTATGTTGTTTTCATTAATATATGATTCTGCCATTTCTTCCCTATGAGAATTCTCAGATGCTCAAATAAGAAAAAGTTTGTGACAAATCCGATAATATCCTTTGAGAAAGAATAACTCTCGGCAATCTACACTTCCTCCTACGACTCCGCTTATGCAATGACCGTTCTGGTACAGGATCGATCCAAACCGGCATGCAAACCTAGTACCTGCACACAAACTTAAACTGCAGATATCCGTAAGAACTGTCTCAAAGAATAGTGGGTTCCTTGAGACAAAAAAAAAATAGAAATAGGACAAAATAACCCTATAAGTAGAAATTAAACAATTGCCTCCTTGGCAACGGCGCCAAAATTTGGTAGGGACAGTCATATACCTATCAAAAATAACCTACTACTCTAACTATGTAGACAGGGAAGTAGGGATCGTATGCACGGGGAAGCAAGCAATTCTACTAACTCTAAAAAGTTACTCGCCGTAAGGGCCTTTGAATTTTGGGCTTTGACTAAAAAGTTGACTACTACTAGGAACGAAATTAACACACTAAATAAATCTATAACTAAACCTTGGATGTCGGTGCACCACTAATCAACCAATGAATTGCAACACAATTAATTAACCGATTATTGACTTCCTGAACTAAGGTCCACTAATTTTCTCGAATCTAGTCTCCTTCAAAACTCCTCTAATGGCTCTCGCTCACTTAGAATCGTTTTTCCTATTGTCCATGTGATCTAATGATGTGAATTTTGTTATAAACAAACGCTACTCACACAAGAGAAACTTAGACTTCAAATTTGATAAAGCCACGCACCACAAATCTGAACTTCTAAGGCGAATAATTAGTAGAATTTGATTAAAGCAAAGCACGCTCAAATCCTAAGAACTATCCTCACGTGAGATAAAGCTCAAAAGCACCACTCACTCGTCGAATTCCTCACAAAATTTTGTTTACTTCGTGAAACAATAAACCGGAAAACAACTTGTGTTTAATCAATCTAATCTGCATTTTATTGATGTATTTTACATCCTATTTATAGCTAAACATATCACACAATATTCGAGTATCCTAAACAAATCCTAACTACCCTAGATTTATGGTATAACAAACTAAGATTAGGATAACAAGATAATCTCCTCAAAACCGGATACAATCTTTGCGCCATATATTTGTAATCTGATTTCTAGCCTAAATCTTAGATATTTTGAGAAACAAATCTAAGGACAATATTTCCGAATAACTAACTCAAGTTGAATAAGTCAAACAACACAAAAAACACCGTTGACAACGTTGCCCAAATCTTCTAAAATCTTTCAAAAATCCCGTAATATCACCCGCTATATTTTCCCTTGATTTTTGATGGACTTCCATTTTCAAGAACTTCAAGAAACCCTTTGAGCTTCAATCTTTATTTCAAGAAACCTTCAATTCTGTGTTTCCCATGCTTGATTCCATCAACCATGACTCATAAACTAAATAAGAAAATCACAAAACACTATATGGTAAAACCCTATCAAATGAAGTGGGAAGAAAACCCATATAGCTCAACACTCCTAACGGTTAGTCATGCCTTTTGTTTTTTAACTAATGCACCTAGTACGTTATGAGGTTGATGAATGAGGTTTTAAAGCATACATTGGTAGTTGTAGTGGTGTATTTAGATGTATCTTGGTGTATAGTAAGAGTGTTAATGATCACCTAAGTCATTTGAGGAGTGTGTTGGAGACATTACGAGAACAAAAGCTCTAGCTAAGCTCGAAATGTTTTATTTCATGTACCAAGTGTGAGGTTCTTGGGTAATTGTGTCCAAAGATGGGGGTTCTGTGATCCATCTATAGTAGAAGCCTATATTAAAATCATGGCCAACACCACTAAAGTGTGACGGAGGTACGTGCTTTCATGGGTAGCCTCGTTTTAGATAGAGGTTTGTGAAGAATTTTTAATCTGTTGTGCATGCTATGGACCGAATGTCTTAAGAAGGATAAAACCAAAGTTTGAGTGGACTAAGGGGGCACAAGAAGCTTTTGAATGATAAAGAAGTTGCTTTGTAAACACACCCATACTAGCCTACCAGATTTTCTAACCATTTGAAGTTGCGACGGATGCAAGTGGTGGGGAATTGGTGTTGTTAGTACAAGGGAAAGAGGCCAATTGCGTGATTTTAGTGAGAATTGAATGGTGCTAAATGAAACTATTCTACGTATGACAAGGAATTCTATGCATTATTAGAGTTTGGATCATTGGAGTCATATTTAAGCCCTAACACTTCATAACTTACTTCTGATCATGAAGCTTGAAGCACATTAATGGTCAACAAAAATTGATCCAAGACATGCTAAATGGGTTGAATTTTGCAATCATTCCACTTTCTTCAAAATACAAGATGGGGAAAATCTAATGTTGTGGCTGAGCTTTGTCAAGAAGGTATAATTTGCTTGGTGTTGAACTTCAAGTTACTTGGTTTAGAGTTGATATTCATTTTTACGAGCAAGATGGGAGACTTTGGACCAATAATGGCGGCAACTTCAAAGGGTTCTATGAGTCCTATGTGCTACATGATGGGTTTTTGTTCAAAGGCAATCTATTGGGCATACCTAAGTGCTCTATACGTGAGTTACGTAGGGAGGCTCATGGAGGAGGTATTGATGGACATTTTGGCATTACAAAGACACTAACCATGTTGCAAGAACATTTCTATTGGCCAAAGATGATTGTTGATGTGAAGCTAAATGCTCAATGTGTACTTGTCAAAAGGCAAAGGCGGCCTTCCATCAAGGCTATTACACTCCATTGCAGTGCCAGAGGGACCTGGGAAGATGTTTCTATGGATCATTGTAGGAGTTACCAAGGACAGCAAGAGACAAGGATGGCAATTATGGTAGTGGTTGATAGGTTTTCAAAGATGGCTCATTTTACACCATGTCACAAGACCGACGATGCTATGATGTGGCTGACTTGTATTTTCGAGACATCATAAGGTTACATGGGGTTCCAAAAAACTATGTAAGTGATAGAGACACGAAGTTCATGAGTACTTTGGAAGTCACTTTGGAGAATAATAGGTACGAAACTTTGTTTAGACACAATTATCATCCTCAGACAGATGGTCAAACAGAAGTAACAATCGAACATTAGGGGTCCTTTGCGTGGTTTGAGTTAGTAAGACACAAAAGATGGGATTTGAAGCTTGC
Organism: Suaeda aralocaspica; assembly: GCA_016808085.1. NCBI lineage: Eukaryota > Viridiplantae > Streptophyta > Magnoliopsida > Caryophyllales > Amaranthaceae > Suaeda > Suaeda aralocaspica. The sequence goes on from PYUH01000271.1 coordinate 1,416,111, forward strand.
CTCATGCTGAATTTGCCTTACATAGAGATCACCTACTTATGACTACTAAACACTCACTTTCGAAATTGTCTATGGAATCAACCCTAAATACCAATTGATTTCGTAAGTATTCCTAAAGGGGAGTTGGTACACAAGGATGCCAAGACAAAGGTGAGTACATGCAAAAAATTCACGCAAGAAGTAAGGGCTAGATTGAGAAGGTCAAGGATATTTACAAGGCACGAGCAAACAAACACAAATCACAACATGTTTACAAGGAAAGGGGATTTGGTTTGGCTACATTGAGAAAGGAAAGGTTCCCAATCAAAGGAAGAATAAGCTTATGCCACGGTGTGACTGGACGTTCAAAATCAGAAGTAAGGTGGGGGACAAGCATACAAATTAAAATTGCCAGGAGAATATGGAGTTCATGCTACTTTCAACATTGGTGATTTAGTCCTTATGTTCACTGATGATCAACTCGAGGTTTGAGGACAAACTCTTCTGAAGAAGAGGAGGATGATCACGAATATCAATGAACAAAAACTTCGAATGGTTTGATAGAAGGGGGAAACAAGATGCAACCATGGGAGAGTTAGTGGCTTATGGAGACACAAGGCTCCTAGGTTGGTAGGGTGAATTTTACGTGTGCATGGTTAACATGTACAAGTTTCTCACGTAAAAAACAAAAGCAGTATAACTTAGTAG
>PYUH01000271.1:1427610-1465878 GCA_016808085.1 Suaeda aralocaspica
CACTAGACTGAGCTTGGGTGCTGGCAATGGTGGTCCACTGAAACCTGGTGGGTGTGGTGGTGCAAATCGTTGCTTTTGCCGGTGAACCTGTGAGGTGGTTAGTTTGCAGTGATTCCTGCACGTATTGTTGTGTTCTTTGGAAAGAATAGATGATCCTTCCACTCGGGATTGTATGTATTAGAGAAAATTGCTCATGTAGGCTTGGAAGGCACACACTTTCTCTACGAAACTATGACATGATGTGAAGTATACCGAGAATGAACAACAAGAATCGCAGAAAGGCTCAGTACATCCCAAGAGTGCAACCATCGCAGCTACAGGGATGGTGGAGGGCTGTATACTAATATATTGAGCTTCTAGCTTATGGCATTGATATGTGAAGCTAAACTTTGGTAATTATCATAAACCACATGCTTTCACCTTTCTGAATGTCCTCTGGCATTGCCAAACTGTGAATTATGAATAGCAATTTCTTCGACAAACTCATATGCACATTAACCTCTTGGTTCATGGATCGACCACTGGCACTGAGTCTAGCATGTTCGACTCTCATTCCCTAAACATTATAGAATGACTGACCAGGAACCACTATTCAAGACCGTGATGTGGGCAATTAATAGATCCTTGAACCTCTCCATGCATCATACAATATCTCATCTTACTCCTGGTTGAAATCAAGATCTTACTCGAAGGGTTGCAGTTTGCTCTGGAGGGTAATATTTCCTTTTAAATGAAAGAGCCAACTCTTCCCAAATGTTGATTTTATCCATATTAAGACTATTTACCAAGTATGGGCCTTGTCTTTCAATGAGAAAGGAAACATCCGTTCTTCTAATGTAGTCCTGAGAGACCCCGACTTGCTTGATCATACCACAATACTAGAGGAAATATCAAGTGCAACATCGATCCTCAATAAAGTTTCCTGCAAACTGATTCCTTTTCACCATATTCACTAAAGTTGGCTTTAGTTCAAAATTTAGGCCTCAGTATTAGGAACTAATAACCATCTCGCGACTATTGCAGAACTGGGGTGGGAGTAATCCTATATTGATCGTGATTGAGCAGGCTGGCGGCGGTGGCGGGGCTATGAATCATATCGGTATGTGTTTTCATTAATATATGATTCGCATTTCTTCCCTATAGATTCTCGATGCTCAAATAAGAAAAAGTTTGTGACAAATTCGATAATATCCTTTGAAAGAAAACTCTCGGCAATCTACACTTCTCCTACGACTCCGTTGCAATGACCGTTCTGGTACAGGATCGATCCAAACCGGCATGCAAACCTAGTACCTGCACACAAACTTAAACTGCAGATATCCGTAAGAACTGTCTCAAGATAGGGGTTCCTTGAGACAAAAAAAAATAGAAATAGGACAAAAACCCTCTTAGTAGAAATTAAACAATTGCCTCCTTGGACACGTCGCCAAATTTGGTAGGGACAGTCATATACCTATCAAAAATAACCTACTACTCAAACTATGTAGACAGGGAAGTAGGGTCGTATGCACGGAAGCAAGCAATTCTACTAACTCTAAAAAGTTATCGCCGTAAGGGCCTTGAATTTTGGGCTTTGACTAAAAGTTGACTACTACTAGGAACGAAATTACACACTAAATAAATCTATAACTAAACTTGGATGTCGGTGACCACTATCAACCAATGAATTGCAACACAATTATAACCGATTATATGACTTCCTGAACTAAGGTCCACTAATTTTCTCGAATCTAGTCTCCTTCAAAAATCCTCTAATGGCTCTCGCTCACTTAGATCGTTTTTCCTATTGTCCATGTGATCTAATATGTGAATTTTGTTTAAAACAAACGTACTCACAAGATAAACTTAGACTTCAAATTGATAAAGCAACGCACCACAAATTCGAAATTCTAAGGCGAATAATTAATAGAATTTGATAAAGCAAAGCACCCTCAAATCCTAAGAACTATCTCACGTGGATAAAGCTCAAAGCACCACTCACTCGTCGAATTCGTCAAAAAATTTGTTTATTCGTGAAACAATAAACGGAAAACAACTTGTGTTAATCAATCTAATCTGCATTTTATTGATGTATTTTACATCCTATTTATAGCTAAACATATACACAATATTCGAGTATCCTAACAAATCCTAACTACCCTAGATTTATGTTATAACAAACTAAGGTAGGAAACAAGTAATGCTCTCAAAACCGGATACAATCTTTGCGCCATATATTGTAATTGATTTTCGCTAAATCTTAGATATTTTGAGAAACAAATCTAAGGACAATATTTCCGAATACTAACTCAAGTTGATAAGTCAACACAACATAAGTCAAACAACACGAAAAACACCGTTGACAACGTTGCCCAAATCTTCTAAAATCTTTCAAAAATCCCGTAATATCACCCGCTATATTTTCCCTTGATTTTTGATGGACTTCCATTTTCAAGAACTTCAAGAAACCCTTTGAGCTTCAATCTTTATTTCAAGAAACCTTCAATTCTGTGTTTCCCATGCTTGATTCCATCAACCATGACTCATAAACTAAATAAGAAAATCACAAAACACTATATGGTAAAACCCTATCAAATGAAGTGGGAAGAAAACCTATATAGCTCAACACTCCTAACTACTAATTATACTTGCTTTGATTTTTACGTGAGAAAGCTTGTACATGTTACCATGCACACGTAAAAATTCACCCTAGCCAACCCTAGGAGCCTTGTGTCTCCATAAGCCACTAACTCTCCCATGGTTGCATCTTGTTTTCCACCTTCAATCAAACCCTCGAAGTTTTGTTCATTGATATTCGTATCATCTAATTGTGGTAAACTTACCTCTCGGTATCGATTTCGAGAATATCAGACTAACAATTAAACCTGGCCAGTATTTAACTGAATGCAATATTAGTTGACAACAGGAATTCAAGAACATCAACAATCAAATTAACAATCATGAACAAAACATCAGGAACGATCCGTAGATCCCCTAGACCTAAAAAGGAAACTACTCACACATGATAGAATTTAAAGAAACTAAATCAATAAAGGAAAATAAAACTATAAACATAACTAAAACTAAGAAATTAACGATAACTAATAAACTAAATCTAAAACATGAAACTAGGGCACAAAAACTAAAAACATAAACTAACACTAAACTAGGAATTGAAAACATAAACTAGAAACATAATTACAGAAATAATTAAAAAGGAATTGAATAAAACCTCGATTGAATTGAATTGAATTGAATGATTAGTATTCTTCACAACTTAGAGAGAAAACTGGGGCTAAAACTAGAAATTACGATATGAAAAATCGTACATAGGTTTAGGAATAAAAAGGTTTATATACTAAAGCCCGAAACAAGAAGAAACCGCGTAAAAAACTCCTTCAGAGTGGCCCGCCTGGAGAGTCCGGGCGATTAGCCTTCCGACCTGGGCTGCTAGCTTCGACCTTTGTTTTTTGTTTTCTTTTCTAGTTTTCTCTTAATTACTTCTTTAATTGCTTCAATTCTGTAATACTCTTAATCCTTAGTAAAGCTTCGCCAATGACTTCAAACTCTTCACTAACTCTTCAAGTGCTTCAAAAGGCTCGGAAAACAACGATAAATCATCGATTCCCTTAAAATCTTATTAAAAACACACCAAGCACTCGAAATAGCAAAAGTTAGTAGAAATGGCTTAAAAGAGCCACATCAGAGCTAAAAAACAATCAAGATTAGGGGGAAAAATATGCATCAAATATTAACTTATCAAGAATAAAGGTGAAATTAAAAGTAGGAAATGCTATGGACTTCAAAATCCATGAAGATGGAAGCTTGAGGTACAAAGGAAGGTGGTGTGTACCACAGAAATGTGAAGAGTTGAAATCTAGAATCATCGAGGAAAGTCATAATACACCGTATTCAGTGCATCCTGAATGCGATAAGCTGTATAAGGATTTGAAGAAGGTGTATTGGTGGCCTATGATGAAAAGGGAAGTAGGTGAATTCGTGAGCAAGTGTCTTACTTGTTAAAAAGTGAAATTTGAGCATAAAAGACCACAAGGAAAAGTCCAACCACTTGAGATATGAGGATATCAATGGACTTTGTAACTTGCTTGCCAAAGTTGAGGAATCAAAATGATACCATATGGGTTGTGGTGGATAGGCTTACTAAATCAGCGATGTTTATACCGATGAATGAGACTTAGAGGATGGAACAACTTGCAAAGGCTTACATAAAGCATGTTGTGAGACTACATGGAATTCCAAAGGATATCGTGTCGGATAGGAATTCTAGGTTTCTTTCGAAGTTCTGGAAAATTGTCCAAGAAAACTTCGGTAGAACGTTGAAAATGAGTAGAGACTTCCATACAACAATCGATGGACAAACAGAGAGAACCATACAAACTTTGGAGGACATGCTAAGAGCTTGTGTAATGGATTTTCAAGGGAATTCGGAAGATTGTTTAGATCTTATTGAGTTCTCATACAATAATAGCTACCATGCAAGTATTGGCATGGCACCTTTTGAAGCTCTATATGGAAGGAAGCGCAAAAGTCCCTTATGTTGGAGTGATATAAGTGAGACAGTGATTCTAGGACCGTAATTGATTGAAGAAAGCACCGATAAGGTAAGGGTAATATAAGCAAAGATTCAAGCAGTGCGAGATAGACAAAAGTGTTATACTGTTATGCGGACCAAAAACGTCAAGAAGTTGTGTTTGAAGTTGGTGATAAGGTGCTACTTAAAGTATCACCAATCCGAAATATATCAGACCCTATGAGATCTTGCAAAGAATTGGGAAGGTTGCCTATAAGCTAGCATTACCAATTGAGTTGAGCAAAGTTCACAATGTCTTTCATGTGTCTTGACTAAGAAAATATGTCGCGGATGTGTCACATGTGTTTAAACTAGAAACAATTGGGTTGGACCAAAGTTTAACCTATGAAGAGAGGCCTATTAAAATCCTTGACAGTAAGGTCAGGGATACTCGTAGGAAAGCTGTTAAAGTAGTGAAGGTGTTGTGGTCTAACCAATAAACCGAAGAAGCGACATGGGAAGCTGAAGATATGATGAGAGAAAAGTATCCGGAGTTATTTCAGGTTAGTAGATAGATTTGCGGGGACTTAACTCGATCCTTAAGGGGGCAGAGTGCGATCTAATTTCACGCATCTTTACTGTGAATTTTGCAAGTTTTATGAGTTTTACGTCTTTTAGTAAATTTTATGAAAGTTTTATGTCTGTTCACTAAAAGTTGTCAAGCAAAGGTTGAGTTAAATATCTAAAGTCTACAACAACATTGGATAAAATTAAAAAGTTTTACAGAAAACGTAGTCTCTATTCAAGTTCCATACAAGAATTTACATAGAAACTTCTTTTAAGGAGGGTAGATTGTAATACCCCATATTTTCACATATTTTATGGAGTTAATTTCGTATTTTATACGCATGTTTTTAATAATTTTATTAAGAAATTAAGTTCAATAAAAATATTGATGAAAGGAAATTCAAATAAATTTTGATCAAAGTAATTATTTTATGTTTAGAAATAATGTTTCATGTTATTTTAAGTTTTATTAAATATTTTGAGAAGTTTTTTAAAATAGAATTTTTACAGTTTCATAAATTGTTTTAAAACAAGGGCATAAAAGTAATTTCAAACATTAAGGGTATTTAAGTAATTGCACCAAATCCTACTTTGGGGCCTATAAAAGTGTTCGAAAATCCGAAGAAGAAAAAAAAAATCTTCTTCGCACGCTTCCCCTCCTCGCCAGCGTCCTTCTTCATCCGTCCAGCTTGCTGGCTCCCGCCGCTGCACCCGCCGGCCACCACTAGCGGCAGCCACCTCCTCCCCCTCTTTGGTATATCGAAACCCTTATATATATATCAAAAAAAATTCTTCTTCTTTCTTTTCAGTTCAATTTTGCAAATTTCATGTTTATAATTATGATTTATCATGTTTCTATAATTTTAATCATGTTTGTGAAATTATGAAGTTCACGATTTTAGGGTTTTTAATGATTCAAATATTAATGTTATGATCATGAATTGTTGTTGGGTGAATTTATGATGATTTTATGTAGTTTATATTGATTTTAAAAGGTTTTAAAGTTGACCAAATTTTATAATCATGAAAATCAATGGTACAAATATTACGAACATGTTTTATCTTATGAAAAATTATTCTAAAGCATAGATTTGATTCAAGATGATAATGGTAGATTGTAAAAGAGTTTTATGATGGATTTATGATGTTTAGATGTCTTTTTAAGGAGTTTTGAATGAATAAAAAAAGCTGTAAATTTTTATTAACACATGTTTATGCGTAATAAAAATAGTAGCATGTGATATAGTAAGTTATAATTATTTATAATGCATCTAGGTATTGTATATTGATCTTAGGACATGACTACAGTGTTTTTTATGATCAAATTATAATATTTAGAAAGGTTTTTAAGTGTTTTTGATGAATTTTACAAAGCTGCCATTTTGGGAAAATTACCGAAAATCAAGTATATTGCAATGGAAAAATTAGAATAAAGTATGGAATCTAATAGAGACCATATAGGGAATGTTTTGGACAAGTTTCTAATGTATAAAGTTAGTTTAGAGTTGTTGTAGAACTTAGTCAACAAGGTTTTTATTTAGATTCAGTTTTCTCTATGTAGTAGACTTAGAGTTAGGTGACTTCTAGAAGTTGTGGCAGATCTCCACTACAACACAAGGTACGTAAGTACTAAAGACAGACATAGAAATAGAACTTATGTTAATCTTATATGTTATGTTTGTTGTTGCTTGATTTTATTGTGAATTGACATGCACGACAAGTTTTTGGAAGTAGGAGGAGCATGAATTTATATTGTTTTGACATTCCACATCAATATTACTATAAATTCTTCAAGATTGAATTGGAATGTTTAGTTATTAATTTAAAGTTGGCAAGTAGCTTGATAAATAAGAAATGAAGTTATCTAAGTTGATTAGTTACTTAATCAACAAGAATGGTAATTTCTAAATTTTATTCACATAACTAATAGATGTTAATGAGCAAATATTTATATACATGTTTCCACTCGTAGCTTAACGTGTGGTCAAGGAAAAAGGTAATTAGTTAGCAACTCACATATAATGTGTGGTAAAGGAAGTTTAGTTTAATTAGAGGACACACAAGATTATTTTTAGAATCACCTTAAATCAAAGATAATTAATATGGTTTGTTTGGGTTTATGCATGCTTCAATGTGATGTTGTATGTGAGTCATAATATTCTTAAACCGGTTAATCAACTTTTGGTGCTCTCGTTTCTATCCTTGTGAAGTTTTGTATTCATACAAAAATTTACATCAACTTTTGGTGCTCTCGTTGAGAGATTAAAACGATCTATACTCAAGCAAAATTAACTATGGTAGACGAGCAATCTATAAAAAAACAAGAAGGGAATTCCTTATGATCAAGATAGAGACGTTCAAAGGGATAATTAGATCAAAGAGTTGCGCAACATGTTGGAGGAACTTATGCAATTCATTGGAAACAAGTCCAAAAGCGCAAAGAAATCAAATGAGCTTGATGAAGCTAGTTCAAGTTCTAGTGATGGAGATTCTACTAGAGGCACAGGAAGACCTAGGAGAATCATATACTCAAGTTTAAGTGATGATGATGATAGAAAAAGGCAAAAAAAAGAACAAGAGAAACCTAGGGATGATGACCGAAACTTAAAATTGGACGTTCCTCAGTTCAATGGAAGTTTGGATCCTGAAGTTTTTCTTGATTGGTTGAGGAGAACCGAAAGGGTATTTAAATACAAGGAGTATGATGAATCTAAAGCCTTTAAAGGGGCAGAATTGAAGCTATCATCTTATGCTAGTCTTTGGTATGAAGGCTTGCAAGGAAAGAGACGGAAGGAAGGTAGATCTAAGATCGCCTCTTGGCGCAAATTGAAGAAAGAATTGAGGAAACGATATGTTCCTCATGAATATGAGAAAAATAACTTCTTAAAGATGCATGCTTTGAAGCAAAACTCAAAAGTTGTTGAAGAATACATCAATGAGTTTGAGGAGATGGTCATTATATGTAATGTTGAAGCGAAGGAGGATCACAAGGTTTCTAGATTTGTTGCAGGATTTGATGAATCTATTGTACTTTTGATGAAATTTGCAAGGTATCCTTGAGAGTTGAGAAGAAAGGGCACTCGAAAAAGTCCAAGACTTTCTTCAAAAGCTACGAATCTAAGAAGGAGAAGGAAGCGGTTTTTGCGCAAAACACAAAGCCTAGGGTTGAAGGTGGAGATAAGCCTAGGGTCATTACACCTGCTAAATTCTCATCAATTCCTGATGACAGAAAGGAAGTGTTTCAAGTGCCAGGCAAGGGAGATTGAAGAAGCCTATCTAGATGTAATCATTGAAGAAGGAGAGAAAGATGACATTGAGCAAGAGGATAAAAGTAGTAATGATATGGAGTAAGTTGATCCTGAGACACATGGCCAAGATTTAGTGTTGAGGAGGGTTTTACCAGCCAAACGCACGCCTTTGGAAGAGAGCCAAAGAGACAAAATCTTCATGACAAGGTGTGTGGTTCAGGGTAAAGTTTGTGATGTGATTATTGATAGTGGTAGTTGTACGAATGTGGTGTCTACTTTGTTGATTCAGAAGCTCAACTATCCTACTCATAATCATCCTCATCCATACAAGCTTCATTGGCTAAGCAATACTAGTGATGTTAAGGTAACTAAACAAGCTTTAATATCACTCAAATTTGCGCAATTAGAGGATAGTGTGTTGTGTAATGTTAGCCCTATGGATGCGTGCCATATTCTACTTGGAAGACCTTGGCAATATGATATATTTGTTCAATATGATGGTAGAACTAATGTTTATGTCATCAAAAAGCACGCCAATGGCAAGTTTATTGCATTAAATCCATTGAAAGTTGTTAAGGTTCAAAAACAAGAGACTATGGAGAATAAGAAAGGGGAGTTTTTGACGAGTGTAAGAGATGTGTAATGGGATTTGAATTCTTTTAAACAAGTCTTTGTTCTCATGGCTAAGGAAGTACAAGAAGGTTCCTCATCAATTCCACAAATTTTGAAGCCTTTATTGCGTGAATATGAAGATGTGTTTCTTGATGATCTACCACTAGGGTTACCACCTATAAGAGGCATTGAGCATCAAATAGATCTTATTCCTGGGGCTCAAATTCCAAACAAGGCAGCCTATAGATGTAATCCCGACGAAACCAAGGAGATTCAAAGGCAAATAGAGGAGCTAAGGGATCGTGGATACGTGAGGGAAAGCATGAGTCCTTGTGCGGTTCATACTTTGATCGTTCCTAAGAAATATGGCACTTGTAGAATGTGCATTGATTCAAGAGCAGTCAACAACATCACCATCAAATATAGATTCCCAATTCCAAGGTTAGATGATATGTTTGATGAATTATATGGCTCTAATGTGTTTACAAATATTGATTTCAGGAGTGGGTATCATCAAATTCGCATGAAGGAAGGTGATGAATGGAAAACAACTTTCAAAACTAAGTTGGGGATCTATGACTGGTTGCTTATGCCTTTTGGTCTTACTAATGCATCAAGTACCTTCATGAGGCTTATGAACGAAGTATTGAAGCCATACCTTAGGAAGTTTGTTGTTGTTTACTTAGATGAAATCCCGGTTTATCGTAGAAGCAATGAAGATCATGTACAACATCTAAGGAGTATTTTCGAAACATTAAGACAACAAAATCTTTATGGGAAGCTCGAAAAGTGCTACTTCATGGTACCTAGTGTCACGTTTTTTGGGGTATGTGGTCTCAAAAGATGGAGTTTCTGTGGATCAAACAAAGGTAGAAGCAATCAGAACTTGGCCTACTCCAACTAATGACATTGAGGTTCGTGCTTTTCATGGATTAGCATCATTTTATAGGAGATTTGTGAAAATTTTCTCATCAATTCTAGCTCCTATGATTGAGTGCATAAAAAAGGACAAGAGAGGCGCAAAAAGCCTTTGAGAGGATTAAGGAGATGCTATGCAACACAACTATTCTTGCATCGCCTGACATTTCAAGATCTTTTGAATTTGAAACTGATGCAAGTAATGTGGGGATTGGAGCAGTATTAGTTCAAGGGAAGAAGATTATTGCTTACTTTAGTGAGAAATTGAATGGAGCAAGGTTGAACTATTCTACTTAAGATAAAGAGTTTGATGCAATTGTTAGAGCTCATGATCATTGGAGTCATTATCTAAGACCTCACTAATTCATTCTACATTCTAATTGTGAATCATTGAAGCATATTAATGGCCAGCAGAAGTTGAATCCTAGACATGCCAAGTGTGTGGAATTCCTACAATCTTTTCACTTTTCATCAAAGTACAAAGAAGGCAAGTCTAATGTTGTTGTAGATGCTCTTGCACGAAGGTATGCTCTTATTAGTGTGTTGAATTGCAAGCTACTTGGTCTAGACATGATCAAAACATATTATGAGCATGATGATAATTTCAGTCCTATATTGCAACAAATGGACAAGGGTTTTATGGGCTCGTTTGTGATGCATGATGGGTTCTTATTCAAAGGTAATCAATTGTGTGTGCCTAAGTATTCAATTAGAGAATTATTTGTTAGGGAGGCGCATGGTGGAGGGTTAGCAGAGCATTTTGGCATTACTAAAACTCTAAACATGTTACAAGAACACTTTTATTGGCCTAAGATGATTGTTGATATTGAAGCTATCATATCTCAAAGTGCAATCTGTCAATTGTCAAAAGCTTCTTTTCATCAAGGTCATTACACACCATTGCCTATTCCTGAAGGTCCGTAGGAAGATGTCTCCATGGACTTTATTGTGGGATTACCTAGAACTGCACGAAGTAAGGATTCTATCAAGGTTGTGGTAGATAGATTTTCGAAGATGGCTCACTTTACACCTTGCCATAAAACATATGATGCTATGAATGTTGCAGACCTGTATTTCAGAGACAATGTAATGCTTCATGGAATTCTGAAAACAATTGTGAGTGATAAGGATTCAAAATTCATGAGCTATTTTTGGAAGCCTCCATGGAACCTTGTTGGCACGAAATTACTCCATAGTACATCATATCATCATTAAACTGATGGGCAAGCAAAATTTACAAACAGGACACTTGGTTTATTGTTGCGTGGTTTGGTGAGCAAGACACAGAAAGATTGGGATTTGAAGCTTGCACATGCAGATTTTGCCTACGATAGGTCACCTACTGTTGCTACTAAACACTCGCCATTTAAGGTTTTTTTATGGGGTGAATCCTAAGTTACCTATTGATCATGTTGATATTCCAAAGGGTGAATTGGTGCATAAGGATGCTTTGGCAAAGATTGAGTACATGTAGAAGCTTAATGCGCAGGTCAGGGCTAGAATTGAGAAGGTGAACTAGCAATATAAGGCTCGTGCAAATAGGAATCGTCATCAACATTCATTCAAAGATGGATACTTGGTTTGGCTACACCTAAGGCAGGAAAGATTCCCAAATAAACGCAAGAACAAGCTCATCCCTAGGTGTGATGGTCCATTCAAAATTTTGAAGAAGACTGGTTACAATGCTTATTAACTTGGATTTCCAGGTGAATATGGAGTCCATGCTACTTTTAACATTGGTGATTTGACTCCTTATTTTTCTGATGATCAACTTCGAGGTTTGAGGACAAACTCTTCTGATGAAGGGGAGGATGATACAAATATTGATCACAACTTCGAAGGTTTGATTGAAACTGCTAATAAAGGTGCAACCATGGGGGAATTGATTGCTTATGGAGACTCGAGTCTAATGGGTGCATCTAGGGTTGTGATTTGCGTGTGCATGGTCACGCCTATGAGTTTTTATCCTATTTCACTTGATAGGGTTTTTCTCATTTTAGGCATTGAGTCTTTCATTTTTTTTGTGGGTCTTAATCTTCATTTACAGCCTTGAACACATGGAAAATGAATTCTTGAAGGTTTCTTGATTAAAAAATTGAATCTTGAAACGTTTCTTGAAGATTTGAAGCAAATCTTGGAAAATTGCGCAAATATGGAGCTTGCTTGTGTGGCGTTTTTTGAGCGATTTTGTTAATATTTGGGTAGATTGAATCTTTATGTAATGGTGGTTGTAATTTTTTGATTATCTTTCTCATGAAGACATTAAAAAGTTTGTTTGGATATTTTCTTAATTAGATATAGTTTGTTAGAGTTTGTTAGCAAGATGAGAATGACATGTAGTGCTGATGTGGCAATTTTATCTTGTGAGTCATAGTAGAGTCACTTAGGGGACGATTTTTGTTAGCCTTGTGCGTGTGTTTTTAGTTTGTTTTGTTAGGATTTTTTTGATGATTATGATTATAAATAATCTCACCATTAGTTTGTAAACTTCAGATTTTGAAATTCAATAAAAAGTTTTGTTTTGCTTTCTTAGAAAACAAAAATACCGAAAATTTTAGTTGGTGGATTTTTCCTGTAGACTCTTGTGATTTTAGTTAGTGGCTTTGAGGGTGCCTTGAGATTTAATCAAATACTAATTAATCAACCTAAATTCGTGATTTTTGGTTGCCTAGCTTTTAGAGATTCGTGAATTTAGTTCCTATCCTTGTGAAGTTTTGTATTCATACGAAAATTCAATTCACGATGACCTAATTGTTGGCGAGTATTTGTCGAGAATAAGAGAAAGCTACAGGTACAAGTGGGTATAAGTCATTCATGCTGGGAAAAAGTGAGAGTGTTTGGTTTATAGTCTTCGTAGCTTCTTAGTTTATTTGCTTTTGAATTTAGGTAACTATTATTTGATGTTGTTTTCATTTCTGAAGTTTAAAGTTCCTTGGTTTTGAAGGGCCATTAATATGGTTCAGAAGTGTAATAAAGTTTGAAGTTGATTTTCTTTTGGTTTTTGTTTGATTGCAGTTTTGGAATTATTTTTGAGTTTGAGTTTAAAATTGGTGTTGATTTTAATGACTTCCGCTGTAGTATTTGATAAATGCCTTAGCCGTTATCACGGTGGCGGTAATGCTTTGGTTTTTCATAGTAATTTAGGAGTTTTAATAATAAATATTCTCTATTATATATAAGGAAAAATTCATAAATATAATCCCAACTACGGGCGTTCACCTAATAAAAGACCGAACTTTGATTAATCCAAAAATAGACCCAACTTTCATGCCCATTTTCCAATTTTGGACCCTCTTAAATTTTAACTCGTAAAATCAAGTAAATCTTGCTAATTATCTGGTTTTTGCTTAAGCAGGACCACCCGAAACCACCACAAAAACCATCCCTTCCACCCAAAACCTCCAAATGTTAAGAAAAAACCGAATAATTAACAATATTTACTTGATTTTACAAGTTAAAATTTAGGAGGGTCCAAAATTGGAATATGAGCATGAAAGTTGGGTCCATTTTTTGATTAATCAAAGTTCGGTCTTTTATTAGGTGAACGTCCATAGTTGGGTTTATATTTATGAATTTACCTATTTATAATATGTTTTCCAGAAAATCTAGAGAAAGAAGTTAGGAAATTCCAGGGTGCTACATGACACACTTTTCATTTATTAATTACAATATAATATTTTGGATTTTGCATCGAATGGGTTTCCTCCTTTAAACAATCTCCCAAAGGGCACCAACTTGGGAGCAACCCCAAGAAGATCTTAACTATATTAAAGTGACGTAATTTGTAACACCCTGATAATTCCACCTGCTTAAACCACATAATTTATGATATCCTGCGAATTGTCAGCTACCGCCACGTGTTTAAACATTAAGGCTATATCAGTTTCTAGCAGCGTAAATAAAATTGAATAAAAACCAAATTAAGATTTGGCTCCGGGATTAACCCCTACGACTTGGAACCATTAGAGGCCCTTTATCCCAAAACATACCAAATTAAATCCAAAGTAAGAGAATCCAAATTCTTAAATCAACGATTCAAAACTAATTAAGTTTGCAAAGGTCTAATAAGCCGTTACTCCACTCAAGCCCCCAACACTAGGATGCCATGCATAACTCATATCGATCACCTAGGTACCTACGAGGACTCTACTCCTTACTTACCGATCATGACAGGGTCATAGACCAACAACATAGAACACACAATCAACAATGCTAAGTAGATACAAGCTGCAAGGACATGCATAAACAACTCACAAGATACCAACAACAAAATGAGCATTTGAGGGAGCAGTTATGCAAAAGAGCATGAATCTGCAAACCATCATCATAGACATCACTAGTAGAACCATGACAAGACTCTCAACCAGCTGATTTATAATTGGATTAGCAATAGACAAGGCTATCGAACCCATGCTTCTTCAAAGGAAGCATCAATAATTAAAAAAAAAAACCCATGCCTCTTAGGTAAGAAACATAAAAAAATATCAACAGATAGCGAGCGGTTGCGACTCCGTCACCATAGCTACTATGAGATCTCAAGTAACCCCTTTTGAATTTTGCTAAAAAAAAACAATAAATGAATAAATAGAGACACGAAGATCAGTCGGTCTCGAAAAGGCACACGACTAATATCCCGGGTACCACAACTCCTGGTTGTCATTACTCTAGAAGTGCACGATCTAGAGTTTTATTGCTCATCCATCTTACTCTTTATGTGATTAGCAAGTTATACGATGATTTGACTCACAACCAAAACACATACCATGTAACAAGAATGATACACACGATATTTTCAATTCTCTATAATTCAGGTGAGCACTGAAAAATTTTGTAGACAATATTTCTGTTAATAAACAGCTTGTTGTCTGGAGTCAACTAACCTCGGCATTAAGGTTTATGACAACCTTTCACATTCCAATTTATAAGAACAAGCCATAGCATGACAATTGAGAAACACTTGTTTCATTTACTTTTCTCCAAATATAAACCCCGTGCATGTTAGTGAAAATAGAGTAACACCACATGTCATACATCTCAAAACAACCAATTTCATTTGGAACAAGCAAGAAAATTGGCTTATACATTGCAACTAACACCAACTAGTATACGACTACCATAAAATTTATTCCATGAGTTCTCCATCATGATACTAAGTTTTCAAACTCCTAACCATGCTTCTAACCAAGGTCCGCGTAGTCTTGTACATACCTTGTGTAAGTGATGGGAACTGCCACTTTGAAACAACTAGAAGTCACTAAAGGAGAACTCCTCTCCTACACATATATAAGAATCAATTAATTTTTGACTCCAAACAAAAATTACAGCAACCATAGTCCAAGAAAAATCCCCCATTCAAAATATGAAAACACTATTTAAATTGTCCACTAGTTGAACTTTAGAGCTTATATTTTAAATTATACTCATGGACCACAAGAACACCAAAATCATTCTTAATACAACCCAAAACAAATGTAAGTCATAAGTTCCAAAAGTTTCAGCAGTTGGAAGAAGGCTTAGAAATTTTGAAAATCCTTGAAAAAACATTTGTAAGCCTCCAAAAACATTATAATTTTTTTTTTTGCAATCCAAAAACATAATAATTTGCCCTTGCGAAAAAAAAAATGAATTTAGGCCTTTTAAAATAAAATTACAACAATTATAAAGTAACAAAGTAGGCTAGAAATTTAATATTTAAGCATAATTTACCAACTTTTTATGCCCACAAAACACCAATTATACTTATTAGTTGTCTAGTGCAAAATAGAGCCATAAAACAAGAAAATAACAAACTTAAACCTCACAACTTAAAATCTTTAAAAATCTGAAATTTCATTCACAAAATAAATAGTTTATCTTTAACATTATTTAACCTTAATATTACTAACTAACTCACCTAATACATTTTCAGCCCTAAAATCATGAAAAACAAGGTTTTAAACCCATAATTATAACTTACACAAATCTGAAAATTTATATTAGATTCTTATAAAAGAGTATAAACATAACATAAACATCATTCATAACAAGAAATGCGTGACAAGAAAAAGCGAGACTTATTAGATGGATTTTACTCCTTCAAGAGTTTGACCTAGAAATACGTGACAAAAAAGGTGCAGAAAATGAGGTAGCAGACCATTTATCTAGAATTCGGTATGAAAATGGGGAGATCTCAACCCCCATTGATGATTCTTTTCCTGATGATCATCTTATAACTGTGCGTTTTAATACTCAATGGCTTGTTGATTATGCTAATTATGTAGTTGTAGGAGTCTTACCTCCCGATCTTACCTATCAGTAACGCAAGAGGTTTTTACATGATGTTAGGCGTTATTTTTGGGATGACCCTAACTTATTTCGTGAGTGTGGAAATGGTTTAGATTACATGTGTGTACCTGATTGGGAAGTCTACGAAATTATTCATCATTGTCACTCATCACCTTATGGAGGACATGTTGAGCCTACTAAAACGATGTTCAAGGTACTAAAATCGGGTTTTTATTGGCCAACAATACTTAAGGATGCTAGAGATTTTGTCATTTCTTGTGATTCATGCCAACGAATAGGAAATATCTCCAAAAGGAATTAAATGCCTCAAATAGGTATCTTAGAAGTTGAAATTTTTGATGTTTGGAGTATTGATTACATGAGTCCTTTCCCTTCTTCTAATGGTAATCGTTACACATTAGTTGTTGTTGATTACGTTTCTAAGTGGGTGGAAGCAATTGCTACCCCCTAATGTGATTCTAACATCGTTTTGAGATTGTTTAAGCAGGTTTTTTTCCTAGGTTTGGAGTCCCTAGAGATATGATCGGTGATGGGGGAACGCATTTCCATGAGAAGAGGTTAGATAAGCTACTCGAAAAGTACGATGTCTACCATTTAACAGGATTGGCATACCACCCACAAACGAGTGGCCAAGTAGAGGTATTGAATCGAGAAATCAAGTCCATCTTAGGGAAGAAGGTTGCGAAATCAAGAAAAGATTGGAGTAGTAAGCTTCATGACACTTTATGGGCATATAGAATAGCTTTTAAGACTGCAATTGGTACTTCTCCATATCGATTGGTTTATGGAAAAGCGTGCCATCTTCCAATAGAACTTCAGTACAAAGCTTATTGGGTAATTAAGGAACTAAACATGGATGCAAAGCTTGCTGAAAAAAAACGGTTACTACTGAAGAATTAATTGGATGAATTTCGGTTAGGAGCATATGATAGTGCCAAAATCTATAAGGAGAAGACGAAAAGGTGGCACGATATACGAATTATGAAAAGACAATTTCAAGTTGGCAATTAAGTTCTATTGTTTAATTCATGGCTCCGATTGTTTCCTAGAAAGCTGAAATCTAGATGGAGTGGCCCTTTCACGATGTTACATGTGAGAAAATTCGGCTATGTTGAAGTTCAAAGCGAAAAAGGTGAAGTATTCAAGGTCAATGGTAAGAGATTAAAGCCATATTATGAAGGAGATGTCATCGGCTTGGTGGAAGTCATCCAACTCGATGATCCCGTAGCACCTTGATCACTAAGGCAGCCATGGTCAAGCTAGTGACCTTAAAAGAGTGCTTCTCGGGAGGCAAACCGAGCTTTCTATCCCTTTTTCTTTCTCGTTTTGCGTGTTTTTAATTTTTTTTGGTGTGTTTTCGGTTTTTTTCGTAGTCTAGTTTAGTATGGTTTTTAGATTGATATTTGAAGCCTAGCTAAGGGTCTAAGTGAGTGCCATTCATAGTTGAGGTAATTAAGGAGAGATTAGAAGTTGAAACGTGCTTTAAACTTCAGTAATAATAACAATTTATAATTTAATATGATAAGTAGGGAGAAAAAGAAGAAAATCAGCGAAAGACCCATTTCAGAGTTTCCTGCGGGCGCAACGCCCAAACCTTGAATCCTCTATGCGCCAGCAGAGTAATTCAGATTATTTTAATTTTCTCGCAGTTTAGACCCGCGAGCGTAGCAATCAACCTGCTTTTGTTACCTGCAGGTGCAGCCTACCCCTATCACGCCCCGTCAGTTTTTTTTCTCATCTTTTTCTCGCGTGGGGTCTGCTCTTTTCCGCCCATTATTTTTGTCCCCCCTATTATTATTATTATTATTATTGTTGTTGTTGTTGTTGTTGTTGTTGTTGTTGTTGTTGTTGTTGTTGTTGTTGTTGTTGTTGTTGTTGTTGTTGTTGTTGTTATTGTTATTATTATTATTATTATTGTTATTATTATTATTATTATTATTATTATTATTATTATTATTATTATTATTATTATTATTATTATTATATCTTTTATGTTCAATTCTAAATCTCTCATTACTCAATCTCTCTCCTCTAATATATCCTCTTCTTCCTCTATTTCACCATTAAAACCCCAAAACCTCAAACTTCAAACCCCCATAACTCACTCCTCACAACTCCAAATCACTTCAAGTTTTGACATAACACTCCTGTCACTCATCTAAACAATATCTTGGAGTCAAAAATTGGAAAAATCAAACGAATTACGCTGCATATAGTCCAAAATTTTTGAACCAATTTGTGCTTGATTTTGGGTTTTGTTCTTCAATTTTCTTGTAATTTCTTGCTCTACTAACATCTATTAAGTTAGAACTTCCTTTTTATCCAACTTCTATGAAATTTTGAAGAATTTCTAATTTTTGGGTATTTTAATTACGGATTTAATATTTAATTTTAAACTTGATTATTGTTGTTTATGAATGCTTAATTGTTGCTTTTGTGCTTCAATGTCATGTTTACAATTGTCAACTTTGAGTAATTGGAAGTTTTGTGCTATTTTGATGAGTAAGGTTTGTTGGAAGTTTTTGATGATTGTTGATGATTAGTAGTGTTAAACTATTTAAATTCATATTTAAAGTGCTTAGAATAATGCAAATCATGCTTTGAATTGAATTATATGCTTAGTTTTGTTCTAGTTTTATTCATGAATTTTATTAGTAACTTCATCATTTGGATTTTGATGCTTAAAAATTTGTTTAGAAGTTGCTACTAGTTCTAACTAGTTGATATTGACTTCAAATTGTTATTAAAGTTGTTTTGGATGATCGTTACGCTATAAATTGTTTAAAGTTGATGAACAGGCTATCGCACACCTATCAAAAATAAACCAAACGACACTAACTAATGTAGCTAGGGTAGTAAGGATCGAATCCTCAGGGAAGCAGTTAAACTCTATTAGTTCTAAAAAGCTTAAACTGTGTAAAGAGCCTTGGTCGAGAAGTATTGACTAGCTAACTGACTATTGACTAATTACTAACTAATTACTGGAAATGACGAAGAATTAAAAACCTAAATAACTAAGGCCTAGGGTCATTCGGGTCACCAAGAACAACTATGGATTCACTACAAAGATCGTTCAATCTCACAACTATCGTCAAATTAGGGCTCACTAATTCTCTCGAATAGACTCCTCGAAACTCATCTAGCGGCTCTCGCTCATGCCTAGACTAATCCGCCTATTATCCAGTGGCTATTGTGGTATTTTTACCTCTCGGCAACAAATTCAACAATTACCAGAATTACAACTAATTGCGCACAATTCAATTGTAAACAAAGAAACCAATAATGGAAAAATGACTACTATTAGGGATTGAAACAACCTAATTTAATTAGGCCATTGATTGATCAAGGTTTCCCTAACCCTAGAAATTAGACTACTCACTCATAATTATGAAGATCAAAACAAGAATAATTGTAAAAACCCTAATTGAATTCATGAAATAATTGATAACTAAACTAATTAACATAAACAAAATTAACTAAATTAATTAAACTAGAAAGATAAAAAGCATAAATTAAACTAAAATAAAGAACAAAACCAGAAGAATTACCAATTTGAAGAAAACAATTGAAGACTTGAATTGAATTGAAAATCAAAGTTATGAACAAACCTAATTTCCCCTAATTTATTGAGGAGAAAAAGTGCTTAATTCTATCCTAAGAGAGTAATTCTAAATTATGAAAAGCATAAGTTCTTTTGCCTAGAAAACCGTGCCTAATGTACCCAAGTTGGGCTTACAAAACCTAAGTAAAGAAAATAAAGGCGAATAAAAAGATCGGAAAAACGTCTTATGCGGGCGCATAGGAGGTTTATGCGCCCGCATCGTGACCTCCAGACACGCCTAAAGCTGAAATCTGATTAAATGCGCCCGATGTCATTTTCATGCGCCCGCATCTTGACCTCAGAAGTTCATTTGCTTCCTTTTCTTCTTATTCTTCATAAGTTCTTTAAGGCTCGTTTTGACACTTCTTGGCACGCATTCCATGCATCTTCATCTTATCCCGTCTAAGCTTTCCGGCTTCGTTCTGAGCCTCGGTTTTCGTGCCTGAAATTACAAAACAACCAAACCGGCGTAACAACCGTGGATGATAAAAATCAACTAAAATGCTCTAAAATTGCCCGGAAATTAATCAAACTTGACGAGACACTTCAAATTAGCTAAAGAACATCGAATGAGCTAAAAAAAGCCAGATTAACAACTTCTAGGCATAAAATGACTCGAAGCAAGGGGAAAAACACTATAAAAACCACACATATCAAATCCCCCAAGCCAAGCTTTGCTCGCCCCGAGCAAAGATAACGAAATGACTTCACCCATAAAAACATAGCATCACAAACTCAAGGACCCTTCGAGTTTACTAAGATCAAAGCAGTCAAATGCTAACCACTTCCTAAACAAAAGTCAAACAAAGCCAACCAAGCAAGTTTAATGAATCGATGACTAGAATAGCTCACGGGTTGTCACTCCACACAATTGAGCATCTAATAATGTAGCTCACCCCACCACCCACACATAAGGAAATGAAAAGCATATGCATAGTGTTTAAATGCAAGTTTTGAGGAACCAAACCCACATCTCACCCCTCATGCAAGTGTTTAGGGTATACATCACTCCTAGAGTCGACTCGAAATGCAATTATACTCTACGACCTTACCAAAAGACTCTTCCACAATCAACCAAAGTATGCACATGAAGATCAAAGAGGATCTTATAAGCTGTAACGTAAGGCTAGGGTGAAGGGTAGGATAAATTGGGATAATGTGGCTGAAAATGCGGGGTATACGCATAAAAACAACGGAGATCACCAACAATCATACAATAAATCAATGTCTCCCATCATCAATTCCAACCGGACCAAACCAAATCTTTCAATTTTATTCACTTCACCCTTTATTTTCATTCAAATCACAAAGTAAACCGAATTCAAGCTTTTCATTCATCTACTTCAATTTCAACTTGTTTTTCTCCTTTTTTCATTTTTTTCTTTCAAATTTCTTTTTTTTTTTTTTTTTTTTTTCTTTTTTAGTTTCACGACTCTTAATGTGGCCATTAAGACCAAACTATCACACGTAACATAACCGGACTCCAAATCAACAGAGAAACCAACATATTGTGTTTTAAAACAACAAGTCAGTTGTGTACGCAGAGCCTTGTGAAACTTATAGAACCTCCTGCACACAAAATTTTTCATAATTTCACCTAATCCTCCAAACACACACATCACAACACTAAAAAACGAAAACAAACCACAATATGACTCCCCCAAGCCAAGCTGGGCATACAATATGTATCAAATAACCAAGGCCAAAAAGGGTTGTAATGTGGTTAATTTTGTGAGGGATAAAGGCTTAAGAAAACACGGGATCAAGGGAAAGAATAGTTCAGCATGAAAATCCTAATAATGTATCTGGAAGCTAAATAATTGAATGCCTCATCATGCGCAACATGCAACAAAACTTCAATTAAGTTACTAAAGTCCAAAGGCAAACTCAAGATCATAAAATGCACCGAACTAAGCACACATGAAAAGAAATACAATTTAATGTAGCCTATAAAACCAAAAGTGGCTCAAATCCTCCGCTAACATATCAAGTCCAATACCCAAGCAAGGTTAGGCAGAGTTGACAATTACAAGGAATGCTAGCAATTTAAGACTAAGTCATGCCCGGACAATCCACATAAGGAAACTCATCCAAATACAAGATCGTGAAGTTTCAGAAAATTTAAGTAAATGGGTACATGAAAAGTCAAAATCAACGAAAAACCGGGACGAGAGCGTAGCCAATCACAACAAGAATCTCTTTGAACAGCTAACACATCAGACTAGGAAAGCAGTACATTTTTTTGGTCACATGTAAACTCCCGGCCTTAAGGGAGGTAAAACCATGAATTAAAGGTCCTAAGAATAAACTACACTAGAAAGCAATAAAAATTATAAGAAAGCAAATAAAACATACCTCCCAAGCCGGACTCAGCAATGTCCTCAGTGCTGAAGGGAGGTAAAGTAAAAGGGAAAAGAGATGGTGGAGGGTTAGGGAGTCAAAGGGGTATAAAATGATATGGGTAAGAGGAAGAGGTGCAGAAAAGAAGAGTTGGTGGTAAAGTTTCATGGAGCATACGATTGAGATTGACACCTTGAAGTTCGATATATACAAGTAAAGGAAAGTGATATTCATGTGTATAATTGGATTGCCGTGCGATCTTGGATTTTGTTATTGGAAAGTAGACTCATAGGGCTTTCCAACGGTAGGTCATAGGTCTCGTGGAACGTCCTAGAAAAAAAAAAATATGGCCGTTTCAAAATGATGTTCTTGCGCAGATGCAGCAGGGAAAAAAAAAATTGGAATTCTGGAGGTCTGATGCGGGCGCATAAACTTCCCATGCGGGCCGCATCAACCTCCGTCACATAAATATTCTGCACTTCTGGGGGTTAGATGCGGGCGCATAAAACCCCATGCGTCCGCATTACCCTGTTTCACCCGAACACTGTTATTTTTTCTTGACACTTAATAAATTTCACTTCTCTTTTTCACCCACCTTGACCTGACTTAGACCTTAGACCTCGGAATTCTACCGAAAACCCCTAGTTACTCAATTATACCTAAAAACACACTAACACAAACTAACTAAAATTACGAAAATAAACTAAAACACACCAAAACACACACAAAAGAGCTAAAAAGGATAGAAAGCTGGGTTGCCTTCCGAGAAGCGCTTGTTTAGGGTCATTAGCTTGACCATGTTACCTCAGAGCTCATGGAGGATCGAAGAGTGAACGTGAACCCATTTAGTTAGGCAATAAAGCAATTAGGAGTTATTGGTTGCTCGAATGCCTCAAGTCCTTGTTAAAAAACTCACATTTTCGTATCATGTTACAAGCATGAGAAGATGTTTTAGGTTTCCGACGTTTCTTGGGACGGGATTCCTTTTCTTTTGTCCTATTGACTGACATAGCTTGTTATTAACACTATCTTCTCACCTGCAAAGAATCCAAACAGCAGGGGCCTCAGAAGATCCTTTAGAGGATCGAGGCAAGCTATTAAGAACAATTTCATTAACAGTATAAATGCATGACAGATTGTTCTATCATAGGATTTTCAATGCACTATCAAGGTTGAAGGTAACCTGTCATCACCTACAGAGAAGAGTCAAATTCCATTCTTAACATCAATAACAGCTCCTGCAGTATTAAGATGGTCTACCTAGTATAATAGGGATGTGCGCATCCTCCTCAATCCAACACTACAAAATCAACAGGAATAAAGAATTTCCTACCCTCACCGGGACATCCTCTAAAATACTTTAGGGTACTTTACTGTCCTATCTGCCATCTGACAGGTAATGTTAGTGACCTTCAAAGCACCCATATCAAGCTTTTTGCAAATAGACAAGGGCATGCACTAACACTGGCCCCTAAATCACAAAAGCTTATCATAAATAGGGGGCCATGTTACAGGGAATAGAAAAACTTTCTGGGTCCTTTAGTTTTGGTGGTGATTTGTTTTGCAATATGGCACTGCACTCCTCCGTGAGTGCTACGGTCTCACTACACAATTCGCGTTCCTGTCAAAATGTCTTTCAAAAACTTAGTGTAAGTAGGAACTTGAGTGATTAAATCAGTAAATGGAACAGTAACTTGCAGTATTTTTAACAATAGCTAAAAATTACTAAAATGGTTAGCGTTCTTACTCCTGGTTACTCCTGTTCGGAAAGGGAACCAACCTGTGACTTCGGGATGGTATCTAACGGTGTATCTCTACCTTCTCCTTAGGTGCTTCAGTCTCCTTATCTGGAACTACATTGAATCTGCAATCACCTCATCTCCGGTCTTCTCAGCTCCACCTGAAACATCGAATGAACATTTCAGGAGGCATTTCGGACCTTATAAGCAGCTCCACTCCTCAAGGTAATGGCGTTGACATGGTCCCTCGGGGGATTCTGTGATGCCTGTGATGAGGGGTGTGGGTTGTGATGGAAGGTGGCCTGGTTGCCTTTGAGCAGTTGATTGCGCAATCGAGCTATGAGTTTCCAAGTGCTTGTATGAGCCTGCATCGCCTCCATATTTCTGCATTTAGCATCAATATCAACTCGAGATTTCTCCACTGAGCTGGGTGGCCTTGGTGTGTGTGGTAGTGGTGGTCTGCTAAAAACCTGGTGGGTGTGGTGGTAATATCTCTGCATTTGCTGGGGTGGCTGCTGAATAGGTGGATGGCTTGCTGAGGATTCTGGACATGCTGTTGTTCTTGTAGGAAAAAGTATGGGTGATCCTTCCAGCCTGGATTGTATGTATAGAGTCGGATTGTTTTGTAGGCTTGAAAAGCACATACTTGTTCTACTGAACTAGTGCAAGACTGGGAATTATGACCGAAAGAAACCACATGAATCACAGAAAGGGTCGTGCATCCCGAAAGTGCAGCTACAGGTGATGGTGGGGAGCTGTAGTACCAATCTTATCGAGCTTCGACTTATGGCATTTATCTGTGCAGCTAAACTCTCATACTTATCATCAAATATGTTTCCCACCCTTTTGGAATGCCTCCTAAGGTTACCAAAACTGTTGAATTATGAGTGGCAATTTCACTATCAACTCATAGCAGCATTGACTTCTGGTTCATAAACCGACCCATTAGCAGCAGAATCTAGCAAGGCCCTACTCTCATTTCCCAACACCAGTGTAGAATGATTGAACTAAGAACCTTCTCAAGCCCGTGATGAGGACACATTCTCAATAACTCCTTAAACCGTTCCCAAGCATCATTTAATGACTCATCTGTCTCCTGATTGAAGTTAGTGATTGGCTTCTCAATAAGGCAGTTCTCTGTGGTGGGTAGTATTACTCTGAAAAGCAAGAGCTAAATCCTCCAACAATGTAATGGTGGCATATTGAGATCATTCAACCCAGGTTCTAGCCTTGTCTTTTAATGAAAACGGAAACATTCGCCTTCTAATGTAGTCCTTAGAGACACTTCATTGTTGATATATAACAGTATTGAAGAAAATTTTTAAGGTAAGTTAGGATCCTTCTCAATGTCTCTGAAAAGCTGATTTCGTTCAACCATGTTCACAAGAGCCGGTTTCAGTTCAAAGTTAGCCAGCACGGTTCAGGTACTGAATAACCTCCAGCCATAGACTCCGTACTAGGCAAGGAATAGTCTTCAATGAACGGGCCGCAGGTGGCGGTGGTTGGTGTGAGGTGGTGGTCTCTACCCTGTCCTTCTCCTTCGGCAGCCATTTCAACTTCTAAATACCCTTCAAACGCGGATTGGAGGTGAACTCGAAACAACTGAGACAAGTCAGAGACAGTTCCTCCAGATCGGGGAAGAAAATTCCGGCGTCTACTACGTCTCAACCGTTTCAGAACAACTCGCTCGGGCTCAGGGAAAGATGTAAGTATCAGGCTCGGGGTCGTTTGCATAAACCTATGAACCTGCACACATTCCTCGCGCAAGATAAGAAATAGCCCCCAACCGAATCGTTCTTGCGATCGCAGACTCCCACTACCCCCGTCCCACCCCGACCCTCGCCTCCCCCTTGCCTCCCCGGCCCCGGCGCCCCCCTTGCCCCGGCTCTCGCCCCCTCTTCCCCCCTCCCTCCCCCCCCCCCCCCCGCCCCCTCCCTACTGTCGCTCGGGTCGTCCGGCTCGCCTCCTCCGGGACGCCGTTCCCCTCTCTTCGGGTCTCCCCCGCTTCCCCTGTGTCCCGCGCCTTGGTCGCGCCGTCTTGCCTCGCTCCCCCCTCCCCCCCACCACCCCCCAACCCCACAAAAAAAAAAACACACAAAAATAACCCCCCAAAAATAAAACAAAAAAAAAAAAAAACACAACCACAAAAAAAAAAAAAAAAAAAAAAATTAAAAAAAAAAAAAATAAAAAAAAAAATAAAAAACACATACACAAACCCACACCCCACAACCCACAAACAAAACAAAAAACAAAAAAACCCCCCAAAAAAAAAAAAAAAAAAAAAACCCTCCATCGACTATGACTAATTCCTACCTAATTATCTGGAAATGACGAGATTAACCAATAAACTAAGCCTAGGTCATTCGGGTCCCCACGAACAACTAATGGATTCACTAACAAAGATCGTTCAATCTCACAACCATCGTCAAATTAGGGTCTCACTATTCTCTCGAATCTGAGCTCCCTCGAAACTCATCTAGCGGCTCTCGCTCATGCCTCAACGATTCCGCCTCTTATCCAGTTGGGCGCGAACCGGCGGACTGGTAAGGTGGGCGTGACGCGAGTGACAAGACCATGGGCCGATGGTGTGGATGGAACGACCTGTTACTCGCGCTCAGACGGCGCAGAGAAAGGCGGGGACAAGGTGCAACAGATAGACCCACGGACGAGACAAGAGAAGACGAATAGGAGCGCGCGCAAGCGGAGCAGTGTGCCAGGAATGAAGAGGAGCAGAAACGATATCGAGGATAGTTGGTGCCGAGGGGACGACGGGGGCAGAAACACTTCAAGGAGTAGAGAAGACAAAAAAAGAGGAGGAGACAAAGAAGAAATCAGCAAAATAATATAGGAAAAGCTACTAATTTGGGCTTGAAACACCTAATTAATATCCATGATGATCAAGGTTTCTTACCCAGAAATTAGATCTATCTCACTGTCACTAATTATGAAGATCAAAAACAAGAATAATGTAAAATACCCTATTGAATTACATGATAAATAATTGTGTGTGAGAACTAGACTAATTAACATAAACAAAATTTAACTGTATTAATTAAACTAGAAAGACTAAAAACGCAATAAACTTAAACATAAATAAAGAACATAAGTAACCAGAAGAATTATCCATTTGAAGGAACAATTGAAGACTTGACTTGAATTTGAAATCACGTTATGAACAAAACCCTAATTTCCCCTTAATTTTATTTGAGAGAGTAAGAGAGATGGGTAGGATGAGGGAAATTCAGATCCTGAAAGGTAGTAATTCTATAATTAGAAAAGCAGAAGTTCCTTTTGCCTACGAAATAACCGTGCCTAATGTACCCAAGTTGGTAACAAATACCTAAGTTCAAAGAAAATAAAAGGCGAATAAAAAAGATCGGGAAAACGTCTTATGAGGGCGAATAGGAGGTTTAGCCCCGAATCGACCTCCAGAACGTGACCTACTAAAGACTGAAATCTTGATTAAATGCGGCACCGACTGCTTAAGATGTCATTCATGGACCCGCATGTTTGACTCAGAAGTTCATTTATGTTCCCTTTTCTTTTATTCTTATAGTCTTTAAGGCTTCGTTTTGCACATTCTTGGCACAGAATTTCCATGCCTTTCATTCTTATCCCGTCTAAGCTTTCCGGCTTCGTTCTGAGCCTCGGTTTTCGTGCCTGAAATTACAAAACATACCAAAACCGAGCGTAACAACCGTGGATGATAAAAATCAACTAAAATGCTCTAAAATTGCCGGAAATTAATCAAACTTGACGAGACACTTCAAATTAGCTAAAGAACATCGAATGAGCTAAAATAAAGCCAGATTAACAACTTCTAGGCATAAAATTGACTCGAAGCAAGGGGAAAAACACTATAAAAACCACACATATCAGTTGACTTTAGGTGTTTGCCTTTGGAATTTCAATTGAATTATGACCTTGAGGGTGTTGGTCATTTTTCGCATAGAATTCATTCGACACTAGTGGTTTGAATTTTGATGGTTATGATCATGGTCATGTATATTATGAGAATTCGTAGTTTCCTTCGGTTTAGTTGATTTTACAAACGGGTCATGCCGAAGTTTCCGCTTCACTCTATTTGTGAATTTAGCCTTTTGATGACTACACTGTTTGATTGATTTGTTGATCATCAAGCCTTAATTACTTGCATTATATGATATTCTATGACTTGATATCGCCATGATTTTGGGGTCCTTTTGGTAGGGAACGAAACATTTTCGGAAAAATAATAGTTTCCAAGAAAAACCTTTTACATTGGAAAACTCATTTTGATATAAATATCGATCACAAATTCGAAGGTTTGATTGAAGCTGCAAATAAAGGTGCAACCATAGGGGAATTGATTGCTTATGGAGACTCAAGTCTAATGGGTGCATCTAGGGTTG
Organism: Suaeda aralocaspica; assembly: GCA_016808085.1. NCBI lineage: Eukaryota > Viridiplantae > Streptophyta > Magnoliopsida > Caryophyllales > Amaranthaceae > Suaeda > Suaeda aralocaspica. The sequence goes on from PYUH01000271.1 coordinate 1,455,822, forward strand.
GGATTTGCGTGTGCATGGTCAAACATATGTATGTAGGCGTACAAATCAAGAAAAGATAGTTGACAAGGGGAATAAGTTGGTTTTGCCTATGAGTTTTTATCCAATTTCACTTGATAGGGTTTTCTCATTTTAGGCATTGAGTCTTTCATTTCTTGGTGGGTCTTGATCATCATTTACAGCCTTAAATACATGGAAAATGACTTCTTGAAGGTTTCTTGATTAAAATATTGAATCTTGAAAGGTTTCTTGAAGATTTGAAGCAAATCTTGAAAATTGCGCAAATTTGGAGCCTCTTGTGTGGCGAGATTTTTGGGCGATTTTGTGTCGATTTGGGTAGATTGAATTTTTATGTAATTCTGGTTGTAATTTGTTTATTATCTTGTTTATCAATTTATTAGGAATTTTGTTAGGATATTTTCTTAATTAGATAAAATTTGTTAGAGTTTGTTAGCAAGATGAGATCAACATGCAGTGCTGATGTGGCAATCTTACCTTGTGAGTCATAGATGAGTCATTTAGGGACGATTTTTGTTGTGTTTGTCCGTGTGTTTTAGCTTATTTTTGTTAGGATTTTGTTGATGATTATGAATATAAATAATCTCAACATTAGTTTGTAAAAATAGGATTTGGATATTGAATAAAAGTTTTTTTTGTTTACATAGAAAACAAAAATACCGAAATTTGAGTTGGTGGATATTTCCTTTAGACTCTTGTGAGATTGATTAGTGGCTTTGAGGGTTCCTTGAACTGTAATCAAAGACTAATTAATCAACCTAAATTCGTGAGTTTTGGTGGCCTAGCCTTTATAGATTCGTCAATTTAGTTTCTATCCTTGTGAAGTTTTGTATTCATACAAAAATTTACATCAACTTTTGGTGCTTTCGTTGAGAGTTTAAAAAAATCTATACTCAAGCAAAATTAGATATGGGGGACAAACAATCTATAAACAACAAGAACGAAATTCATTATGAACAAGATAGAGACATTTATAGGGACACTGAAATCAAGGAGTTGTTCAACATGTTAGAGGAGCTCATGCAATTTATGGGAAGCAAAGCCAAAAGCGCAAAAAAATCTAACGATTATGGATGAGGCTAGTTCAAGTTCTAGTGATGATGATTCTACAAGAGGCACACGGACACCTAGGAGGATCATATACTCAATTTCAAGTGATTAAGATGATAGAAAAAAGGCACAAAAAATGATACAAACCTAGTGATGATGACCGAAACTTGAAGTTGGGCGTTCCTGAGTTCAATGGAAATTTGGATCCTGAAGTATTTCTTGATTAGTTGAGGAGAACCGAAAGGTTTTTTACTTATAGAGAATATGATGATTCTAAGGCCTTCAAGGTGGCGGAATTGAAGCTACCATCTTATGCTAGTCTTTGCACTAGTAGAAAAATTGGATTTTGCTGCGCCACATTTACTGCGGTTCTTTGACAGTTTTAAAGAACCGCAGCAAATAGTTGTTGATGATACACAAGAAAAATATTTTGCTGCGGTTGATTTATTTGCTGCGGTTCTTTTTATTATTTGCTGCGGTTATAACCGCAGCAAATAAATCAGCCCAAAAAAAATCGTTCAAGCCCAGCCCAAACGAAAGGGCTATATATACACAAACCCTCCATTTCCCACCTAACCCTAATTCCCTTCATTCTCCCTCATTTTTCTTTTCCCTTCTTTCTGATCTTTCTCCCTCTCAATCTCTCTAACCAAATTCCCCTTCATTCTCCCTCATTTTTCTTTCCCCTTCTTTCTGATCTTTCTCCCTCTCAATCTCTCTAACCCTAACCCCTCTCTCATTCTCGCATCTCAATATCCCCATATCCCCCTCCCCACCTTGCAGAGACTCTTCCTATACTAGAAGTCACGGGCTGTTGTTGTAGCTTCTGGATTTTACGACATTCCCTTCATTCTCCCTCACTGATCTTTCTGCCTTTTTTTACGACATTCTGGATTTTGTAGCTTCACAGTTTCCTTCTCTCTCCTCCGTTTTCTCTCTCACTTTCTTTCTCCTGCATAACCATGGCTGCTGTTGTTTTTCTCTTTAATTAGGTTTTTGTTTTCATGATTTTTTGATGATTATTGTTTGTTCATATGATTTTAATTAGGTTTTTGTTTTTATTGTTTGTTCAGAACAAAATTATTGTTTTGTTTCAAAAAAAATTAGAGATCTTTTGAACTTTGATTATTAGTCGCCTTTTAGTACAGTATCATCTTAATTAATAGTTTGATTTATTGTTACTCGTCTTCTTTTCTCTCCTTCTTTTTGTTTTATTTTTCAGTATTAATTTTTATTTTGTGTTTTAATTTTTGTGTTCTGATTTTGTGGGTTTTGGAGGCGATTTTTGGTGGCTTTTGGAGGCGATTTTTATCATATATTTTGGTTTACATGGTGAGATTTTTATCATATATTTTGTGTGAGATGAAGATATTAGAGTGGATGTATATTGGATAATGTTTCTTTCGAGTTTCCGCTTGATCTTTTGATTACTTTTATGGGTTTAGACAATGGAGAATGGGTCAGAGGGATTAAAAAAAAAACTATGGTGGAAAAAAAAATCTGAACATTATGAACTATGATTCATTAGAAATATTCAAATATTTGTGTTGAATTTTGACTTTGAGAGGATATTTTAAGTTACCTTTAAGTCAATAGTAAGCCTACTACTTTTAGTGATCTTTCGAACACTACTTCACTATCTAATGATGATATTTTGTCTAATGGTGATCTTTAGGAACTCTCTTATCTGCACGAATTCTGCTTTATAGCCTGTAAGAGGTTCTTTGTTGCTTTGAAAGGTTTCGATCAAGGTCTATGCTTTGTTTCCTAGTGATGTATTGACTTCTGAGGTTAGCTTTGCTTTGTTTTCTTTTGGTTTCTATTTTTATCATATATTTTGGTGTTGATTTTGTTGTTTTTGTATGTTGTTTTGGTTGTTTGTTTTGTGTTTGGCTGGTTGTTTGTTTTTGGTTGTGGTTGTGGTGGTTTTGGGTTTGGTGGTTTGTTTTTGTTTGTGGTTTGTGATTTTCTAGACTTTCTCTTCAATCATGCCTTTCCTTTCCTACACCTGTTCTGTTTGTGTTCGTGTTTGTGTTTGTGTCTCAGTAAGGACCTACTTCATGGATGCGTGTGTTTGGAACTTTTATAGGCAGTTTATCCTGCTTGACCTTGTGTTTGTGATTTATTTACATTTCTGCAGACATGGTGAAAAACAAGGGTTTCTTGCCTTCTGATCCTTCTTACTTGATTCCCTTATGGTCAGACAATTGCATCTCTTATGGTGATGCAATTGTTGAATGATGATCGAGTCCCTTATAGTCCGACAATTGCTTAATAAAAAATGAGTCCTTTATAGTCCTTTATAGTCCCTTATTTCCAAATGATGATCGAGTCCCTTATAGTCCCTTATAGTCCCTTATTTCCAAATGATGAAGGGACTCAAGTGATGACCATGGTCAACATCATTGAGGTTTGAGTTGCTCCAGGCTTAAAAACCTGTTGAAGTAGCCTAACTCGAATGGTGGGTGATCGTAACCACTTCCCTGATGGAGATTATGTCAGCAAAACATAAATATATATAGTCTATTGCTGTGTTGTTGTGGCTGCGGTTGTGTTCTTGTGGCTATTGCTGTGATGTTGGTTGAATGATGAATATATGAATGCTTGTGAATGAATTTTGCTTGTTTATATATGAGTTATGAATGAGAACACTATATAAAATAAATGATTGAATGAGACTACTATATATATAAATGATTGAACAAAAGAATGGTTGAATGAGTAATGGATGCTGGAATGAGATATTTAGATGAGATTGAGCTTATGATTGATTTTATGAATGGTAATGCTTGAATGAATGAATAAGAATAGGAATGGTTGAATGAATGTATAGATATGGTTGAATAGAAGTGTATTTTTTTGTGATAGAAGTGTAATTCAATTGAAAATAATTGATTCTATGTATGTATAACATTTCAGCTTCTAATTTTGCTTTAAAATGCAAAAAAAAAAAAATTATTTTTTTATTTTCTTGGGTGCTTATTTGCTGCGGTTATTCACAAAACCGCAGCAAATAAGTGTTTTTTTTGGTGGGAAACTGCACTATTTGCTGCGGTTTTACAAAGAACCGCAGCAAATAATCCTGTTTCCCTCCGTTTCTGGTGTGTTATTTGCTGCGGTTACCTGAATAACCGCAGCAAATAACCCAATTTTTTGCTGCGGTTAAACCGCAGCAAATAAAATTTCATCATTTGCTGCTGCTATAAGTGCTGCGGTTCAAAACCGCAGCAAATACCCGGGAAAAAACCGCAGCAAATGACGTTTTTTCCACTAGTGTTGGTATGAAGGCTTGCAAAGGAACAAAAGGAAGGAAGGTAGATCTAAGATCACCCTCTTGGCGCAAATTGAAGAAAGAATTGAGGAAACAATTTGTTCCTCATGAATATGAGCAAAATAAGTTCCTAGAGATGCATGCTTTGAAAAAAAAAACTCTGAAAGTGTTGAAGAATGCATCAATGAGTTTGAGAAGATGGTTATCATATGTGATATTTAAGAAAAGGAGGATCACAAGGTGGCTAGATTTGTGGTAGGGTTGGATGAATCTATCAAAGAAAAAGTAGAATTGCAACCCTATTGGACTTTTGATGAGATTTGTAAGGTAGCTTTGAGAGTTGAGAAGCAAGGGCACTCGAAAAAGTCTAAAAGTTTCTTCAAAAGCTACGAATCTAAGAAGGAGAAAGAAGTAGTATTTGCGCAAAACACTAAGCCTACGGTGGAAGGTAGAGAAAAACCTAGGGTTATTACTCCTACTTAATTCCCATCAATTCTTGATGACAAAAGGAAGTGTTTCAAGTGCCAAGGGTATGGACATGTGCAACGTAATTGTCCTAGTTCAAGAGTCATCAGAGTTAGAGAGGCAAGGGAGATTGAAGAAGCGTATCTAGATGTAATTATTGAAGAAGGGGAGCAAAACGACAATGAGAAAGAGGATAAGAGTAGTAATGATATGGGGGAAGTTGATCCGAAGACACATGGCCATGCTTTAGCGTTGAGGAGGGTTTTACAAACCAAACCCATGCCATTGGAAGAGAGTCAAAGAGACAAAATCTTCATGACAAGGTGTGTAGTTCAGGGTAAACTTTGTTATGTGATTATTGACAGTGGTAGCTACACGAATGTGGTTTCGACTTTGTTGATTCAAAAGCTTAACTATCCTATGCATAATCATCCTCATCCATACAAGCTTCATTGGCTAAGCAATGCTAATGATGTTAAGGTAACTAAGCAAGCTTGAATATCATTGAAATTGCGTAATTTGAGGATAGTGTGCTATGTGATGTTTGCCCTATGGATAAGTTTCATATTCTACTTGGAAGACCTTGGCAATATGATAAATTTGTTCAATATGATGGTAGAACTAATGTTTATATCATCAAATAGCACGCTAATGGCAAGTCTATTACATTGAATCCTTTGAAAGTCGTAAAGGATCAAAAACAGGAGACTATGGAAAATAAAAAGGGGGCGTTTTTTACGAGTGCTAGGGAGGTAAAAAGGGAGTTGAATTCTTGTAATCAAGTCTTTGTTCTCATGGCTAAGGAAGTACAATAAACTTCCTCATCAATTCCACAAAATTTGAAGCCTTTGTTGCGTGAATATGAAGATGTGTTTCCAGATGATCTATCACCTATGAGGAGCATTGAGTATCAAAAAGACCTTATTCTTGGGGCTCAAATTCCAAACAAGCCAGCCTATAGATGTAATCTAGAGGAAACAAAGGAGATCCAGAGGCAAATTGAGGAGCTAATGGAACGTGGATATGTGAGAGAAAGTGTGAGACCTTGTGCGGTTCCTACTTTGATCGTTCCTAAGAAGGATGGTACTTCGAGAATATGTATTGATTCAAGAGTAGCCAACAACATCACCATCAAATATTGATTCCAAATTCAACCCTTCGGAGTAAGATCACTAACTTCAACCAGGAGTCAAATGAAACATTGTATGAAGCATGGTAGAGATTCAAGGATCTATTGAGATTGTGCCCACATCATGGTCTTGAGAAGTGGTTCCTGGTCTAGTCATTCTATAATGGTTTAGGGAATGAGAGTCGAACATTATTAGATTCAGCTGCCAGTGGTCGATTCATGAACCAAGTGGTTAATGCTGCGCATGAGTTGATCAAAGAAATTGCTATGCATAATCCACATTTTGCCAATCCCAGGGGACATTCGAAGAAAGGGGGAAAGCATGTGGTTGATGATAAATATGAAAGTTTAGCTTCACAGATCAATGCCATAAGCTAGAAGCTCGATAAGATTGGTAATACAGCTCCTCCATCGTCACCTGTAGCTGCGATGGCTGTACTTTCGGGATGTACTTAGCCTTTCTGCGATTCATGTGGTTCATTCGACCATAGTTCCCCATCATGTCATAGTTCGATGGATCAAGTGTGTGCCTTCCAAGCCTACAAGAACATCTGCTCTCCAATACATACAATCCAAGGTGGAAAGATCATCCATACTTTTCCTACAAGAACAACAATAATGTGAAGAATCCTCAGCAAACTATACCACCTCAATAGGTTCACCAGCAAATGCAACGATTTGTACCACGACACCCACCAGGTTTCAGCAGACCACCATTGCTAGCACGACCAACTCAACCTAGTGGTGAAATGTCAGAGCTGAAGAATATTGTTGCAGATGCAGAAGAATATGGAGGCAATGCACGCTTACAATAAGCAACTAGAAACCCAGCTAGCTCAGATTGCATAGTCCACTGCTCAGTGGCAGCAGGGTCAACTACCTCCTCAACCGAACCCACCTGCTCAGGGAGAGAATTGCAACTGCATCACTACCAGAAGAGGGACCCACTATGAAGGTCCTAAGATGCCCACTAATGATGTTGATTCAGAGATAGGAGTGCAGACTGGCAGGACCAGCGATGCGGCGATTGAGGAGATCGCAGAGCTTAGACCTTCTAAGGAGAAAGATGCCTCGGAGAAGAGAGTACCGGTAGCTGACAAGGCAATTGATACATTCACACCTCCTAAGGTGCCATTACCCTTCCCGCATAGGGTAGATCGAAGTAAGAATGATAATCTTTTTCATAAGTTTCTTGATATTGTTAAATATTTGCAGGTTACTATGCCTTTTACTGACTTAATTACATAGGTAGCTACATATACTATGTTTTTGAAAGACATATTGGGAAGGAAGCAGGAATTGAGTTCAGTAGAGACTGTTGCTTTAACTAAAGAATGTAGTGCTATTTTGCAGAATAAGTCTCCACCTAAACTCAAGGATCCCAAAAGTTTTTCGATACCTTGTAGCATTGGTCCACTTTTTATTGATAAGGCTTTATGTGATTTAGGGGCCAGTGTTAGTGTTATACCGTTGTCTATCTGTAAGAAATTAGATATGGGTTCTTTAAAGCTTACTAACATTACCTTGCAAATGGCGAATAGGACTGTGAAATACCCAAAAGGTATTTTGGAGGACGTCCCGGTAAGAGTTTGGAAGTTTTTTATTCCCGTTGATTTTGTAGTGTTGGATATGGAGGAGGATGCACACATCCCTATTATTCTAGGTAGACCGTTATTAAATACTGCATGAGCTATCATTGATGTAAAGAATGGTAGTTTGACTCTTTCTATAGGTGATGACAAGGTAACTTTTAACCTTGATAGTGCATTAAAAAGTCCTATGTTAGAATAATCATGTTATAGAATTGATATAATTCAAGAGATTGTTTATGATGACTTGCCTCGATCCCTTAAAAAGGATCTTCTGAAGGCTATTTTGTGTTTGGATTTGATTTTAGGTGATGGCAATAAGGAATCAGATGAATTAATTCAGGCCGTTTCTGGAATGGATACCAATTCAGGAAGCAACTGCCAACTCATGTAGTTGCCCCAGGATGCTTGTTCGGTAAAGGAGGTAACACAACCTGAGATGAAACCTCCTCCCTCTAATTTAAAATATGCATTTCTAGATGAAAAAGAACTATATCCTGTTATTGTCAGTGCGTCACTTACCGATAATCAACTTGAGAAATTGTTATTTGTGCTTAAATGTAATAAGAAGGTTATTGGATACACTATTGATGACTTAACTGGTATTAGTCCTGATTTTTGCATGCATCGTATTCACTTAGAGAATGGTCATAAACCATGCATACAGGGTCAGCGTCGTTTGAATCCTAACATGCAGGAAGTTATTAAGAAAGAGGTTATTAAATTACTTGATGCTGGTATTATTTATTTAGTTCCTGATTCTAGGTGGGTCAGTCCAGTTTAGATAGTACCTAAGAAAGGTGGGACCACTGTTATTCGTAATGATAAAAATGAATTAATTCCCATTAGAGTTGTCACAGGTGGCGTATGTGTATCGATTACAGGAAACTGAATACTGCTACTAAAAATTATCACTTTCCCCTCCCCTTCATTGATCAAATGTTAGAAAGACTAGCTAGACATAAGTATTTTTGCTATTTATATGGTTATTCGGGATTCTTCCAAATCCCCATTCATCCAGATGATAGAGAGAAAACTACTTTTACATGTCCATATGGTACTTCTGTATATCGTACAATGCCCTTTGGTTTATGTAATGCCCCTGCTAACTTTCAACATTGCATGATGAGTATATTTCCTTACTACATTGAATCAATTATGGAAGTTTTTATGGATGATTTTAGTGTCTATGGAACATCATTTGATGATTGCCTATAAAATCTAACCAAAGTGCTTATGAGATGTGAAGAGGTGAATTTAGTGCTGAATTAGGAAAAGTGCCATTTTATGGTTACTGAAGGTGTTGTGCTTGGACATTTAATCTCCGAATGAGGCATTGTGGTCGATAAAGCAAAGATTTAGGTAATAGAGCAACTTCCCCTCTTGTGAATGTCAAAGGGGTGAAGCTTTTTGGTTCATGCAAGTTTTTACCGCAGGTTCATTAAAGATCTTTCTAAGATTGCGAAACCATTAACCCAATTGCTTTTGAAGGATGCTGATTTGTATTTTATTGATGAGTGTGTTTATTCTTTTAACAGGATTTAACGAGCACTTATTTCTGCATCTATCATCCAATCTCCTAATTGGGACCTCCTGTTCGAGATCATGTGTGATGCCAGTGACTATGCAGTTGGAGCCGTTTTGGATCAAAGGAAGGATAAGGTTCTCCATGCAATCTATTATGCCAGCAAGACACTTGATCCAGCTCAGGTTAATTATGCCACAACTGAAAAAGAGCTGCTAGCAGTTGTATATGCACTTGACAAGTTCATATCATATCTATTGGCCGAGCTCTAAAGTGTTCACAGTGACCATGCTGTTCTGAAGAACCTCCTAGCAAAGAAGGAAGCAAAGCCAAGGTTGATCAGATGGATTCTATTGCTGCAAGAGTTTGATCTCGAGATTCGTGATAAGAATGGATCGAAAAATGTAGTAGCTGATCATCTTTCTAGGATTCGATTCAAAGATGCAGAGCTAGTTCCTATTCGTGATTCCTTCCCTGATGATCACTTACTTTCAGTTGCAGTTAAATCACCATGGTTTGTTGATTTTTCTAATTATATTGTAGGTGGTGTCTTGCCTCCTAATCTTTCATCACAACAGAAGAAGCGGTTCCTTCATGATGTCAGACGTTATTTTTGGGATGACCCAAATTTATTTTGGGAATGTGCTGATGGTCTCTACCGACGATGTGTTCCTGATTGGGAGTTTTATGGGATTCTAAGCCATTGCCATTCATCACCTTATGGAGGACATGAAGGCCCTTCAAAGGCAGTGTTTAAGGTATTACAGTCTGGTTTCTATTGGCCTACTTTACAGAAGGATGCTTGAGATTTTGTCATGTCTTGTTATTCGTGCCACGAACAGGTAATATCTCCAAAAGGCATGAAATGCCTCAAACATGTATCTTAGAAGTCGAAATTTTTGATGTTTGGGGTATTGATTATATGGGTACCTTTCCTTCTTATAATCGTAATCGCTACATATTAGTTATTGTGGATTATGTTTCTAAATGGGTAGAAACTCTTGCTACCCCCC